>ML809188.1:249747-262875 GCA_009831015.1 Picea engelmannii
TATATGGTTACTTATTCCACAAAAACGATTGGAGGAGGGGTCTTCTTAGATGGCGAGGAAGAGCTCACTTTAATAGTTAACGTGAGTATTTTATTAAAAAATAACAAAAGTCAAAGTGGTTCCACAAGAAATAACACTAAAATTGTGGACAATATTTGTATTTGTAATGGAGTGAGGGAGGATGCCATAACATCGCTAAGAGGATTACACCCCAAAGATAAATTCCAAATTGAAAAAAAAATTAATGCAACGATTATTATAGATGTGAGATTATTCACACACGCATAATTAAGAATATTGAAATTCTCAATCAAAATCCAAAAATTAAAATGAAATTTAGATAAAAAATAAATAAAAAATAAAATAAAATAAAATTATACTTTAAATTTAAATAATATAAATCAATGATATAAATTTGAATAATAAAAATCAATGAGAAATTTGGAAACGGGTACTATAAATTTCAACATTACACATTATATACACAATGTCTATCTGTTCAGTACTTCAACAATTTCAACATCTCTTTTGTGCAAAAGCAATGTTTCAAAGTTGAAAGCAACTCTTGTCCAACCCAACCCTCCCTATAAATTTCAACATTAGACATTGTGTACACAATGTCTATCTGTTTAATACTTCAACAATTTCAACATCCCTTTTGTGCAAAAACAATGTTTCAAAGTTGAAAGCAACTCTTGTCCAACCCAACCCTCCCTAACTTGAGCTATACAAACTCCAGCCCAAGAAGATAATTATTAATTAACTACTTCATGAAGTGGGCCATCAATTTCATGTGTGCTCATTTTCTCTAGCATTTGTTTGTTTTTTGAAACGATGCTTTATTTTTTATTTCGATTAGTTTTGTATAGGTTTCTTTTTTCAACTTTGAAAACATTATGATTCAATTAGGTTGGTTGACATCTTTGTTGACTTTTGGGTTCGTTTTAATCTTTAACTTTGGTAAACAATGTTTGATTCTATTTCTTTAGATGATTAATGTCTTTATCTTTGTCTAATAAAACCTTGTCCTTTTTTAATATCTCGTTTCTTTTATTGTAATTCTAATTCATGATAATCTGTGTTTTTCATTTTTTTTAGCGATCTACTTTATAAGCAAAACACTTACTTTAAAATTGGTTTTTTAAAGAATTAGTTAAAAAAATTACTATTTCAATTTATCATATTCCTAAATCTCTTACATGTATTTTCTTTAAATTCAAAAGAGAAATAAACCAATTTACCAAACAATTCACTATATTTCTGTAAAACCACATAAATCAATCATAAACAGAACTTTCTAATATTGAGAGGCTATTGAATTTTGTTTCTTACAATCCTTTTTGAACTACATCTCAAAATATTTTTAATTATTTTATTTCAAATTTTATTTTATTTTTTATTTTTATATCGATTTTTTTTTTTTTCATTTATAACATAGTAATTATAATGTTTTCTCCATTTAATGATACCCTTATTTTGTCTCGTAAGAAATAGTGGCATTTTTAAATTTCACTTTCCTTTTTTTAAGTTGTAACATGTTACATTTTAAAGATTTCCTCCACTTTATTAGATTTTATAGATAAAGTATATAATAATAATAATAATAATTTAATTTTAAGGTCACGATCAAGCAAGACACTAAATTGGTGTATGGGATCCCCTTGTTTATGGGATAAGGGACCTCCTACACACAACGATTTGATTGCTAAAGTCTACAGAGGTATACAAACCCTACCCCTTCTCAATTTGAACTTACAATATAGTTAACCTTATTTTAATACATTTATGAAAACTTATGTGTTAGGGTTTTAAATTGATAATTAATTTTTTGCTTGAGGAGTCTCATTTCACCATAGTTTGGCCAAAACGATATGGAATATAGCAATGAGAAAAAAAAAGAGTTTAATCGAATATTTTTTAAGAAGTTCGGATTTTTTTTCTTTAACAAAATTTTAAATTTTAAAAATATATATTATATTATTTAAATATAACAGGGATTTTCAAGGTTGTTATTTATTTATACTGTGTTAATAACTTTACGAAAATTTCAGTTATTAATTTTGAGGAGATCAAAATAAAAAAGTCAATTTATTGGTTCATTATCTTACTCTTAATTAAAGTTGTCAAACTTGTCTTGGCTTAATCCTTGATAATACTTTTGTATGTGTTGGTTGGTTGGAAGGAACCAAACAAAATATGACCTAGTTTGTCAACACCTTGAACTTACATTGTTCCTCTGACATGATAATAACTTTTCTAGGCTGGTTTGTGAAGGGCACATCAATTAGACAATTTTGTTTTCACATACAATGTTTATAGGCATCTAAGTGTTACATGCAAAATTGTCACATCTAAGTGTCACACCTTGGTTTCGCATCCCCGACACCATGGAAAACATTTTGTCATGTTCCCTAGCTCTCAAAGAGAAGAAAATCCACTTTTTGAAGGTCGAACACACTATCGCCCCCCTACCATGGCTTAAGGAGCGTCACCCCTAGGGTGATGCCTCTTGCTAGACTAGGAGGGAGCATCACCGACGCCTCATGTCAAAATTGAAGAGAGCGCCAGTCTTGTTAGGGTCGTTTTAACCAATCCCACCTTGTTCCATGGGTCAAATCCGACATATTTTTGGTGGTTATGATCGAGGGATGACTCATAAGCTCGATTCTCTCATTTTTGGGTAATCAATCCTAACTTATGGAGGAAAGATCTGAACCTTCCCTTGATATTCTAAGTTGGTTAAACCTCCCAAAACTCTATATAAACAAGACCTCTCAAGGGTGGGGGAGATTAGATGAAGTTAAGGTCTGAAGCATATCAAACCATTGGTTCATTTGTCAGCATATAGTAAGGGGGTGGATAGGAGAAGCCTTGGAGGAAGCTTTCTCAACATCAAAATGATTGTAAGTATTATCCATTGTTTCTCATGAATATAAGCTTGGATTATTCCCTTACTTCTCTCTCATTTAGTTTACATATGAATGTAATGCTTGTTTCATTTAGTTAGATTTACTTTCATCGTTATGTCTAAGTGCAGGGAGATCGTGATTGAGCTAGGACTGGATCCAACACTAGAGCAACAATGAGCAGTGAGGACAACCTTGAGAAAAGGTGCAATGTTAGTTCCTTTTCCCTCTTCTCATTTTCATGTGTGAATATATAGGAGCAAGGAATGTTAGTGTGCACTTGCTCTATTATGTCTTAGCCGAAGAAAACCCGGCTAAGGGGAGCTTAACTTGTCAACGGGGTAAGATTTCTCATAACAAAAGTTCGCAACTTCACTGGGGAACGATTGTTTCCTTGGTTTTTAGCCTCTTGTTTCTTATGATTGCTTGATGAATGCTTGGTTTCTGAAGTATTTTTGCTTTTCACCATCATTGAATAGCTTACAAAGTCCTCATAACACTTTTGTTGAGTCTAGGTTGGACCTAAGCCTGTTTGACCTTTTTTCTATAACTGAAACTCCCCTCCAATCGCCTACAAAGTGTCACTGACATCCCCTGACAAGATTTTAGGGAGCATCACCCTACCAGTAACACCCTGTACTCTTGGTACTAGGAACATCACCCTTCCTTGTGCTTGGTTTTTGGGCCTCTTTTCTTCTTTTCTCAGTCTTTGTGATCCATAATTTTGTCCTAGATTCTTCTTTGATTGCTTTAGACTTTGATTGTTTGACATAGATTGCAAATATCACTCTCCTTGTCGTGTCT
Organism: Picea engelmannii; assembly: GCA_009831015.1. Classification (NCBI taxonomy): domain Eukaryota; kingdom Viridiplantae; phylum Streptophyta; class Pinopsida; order Pinales; family Pinaceae; genus Picea; species Picea engelmannii. The sequence continues at coordinate 253,458 of ML809188.1, forward strand.
TTTAAGAATTACCTCTGATCAAGTTTTGAAAGGGTTATAAGCTGGTTAAGGTTGATCATATCCTCGAGTTCAGTTTTGATTATCAGTAGTATTTTTCTTGGTTGATTATACAAGCATTCGACTTCTGTACTTTTCTTCCCAAAGAGCTTTCAAACATTATACTTGTCAATTTTGGAAGCCTTTTTCTGTCAACTCGGAGGTAGTTTATTGGCAATTGACTCTGCACTTCAGTTATATTTTGAATTTTGGAACCTTTTAGAGTTGATTGTGCTATCAATTGGTCTTGAATCTTTCGGTTTTAATACTTTTTAATAGTGATTGCTTCCTTTCAGATGCTTTGATTGAACAAGTGTAGAAAGTCTCTTTTATATTTGTTCTCTCAACTTGTGAATACATCTTTGTTTGAGCATTATTTTGCTTCATATTCTCTTCTATCTTAGCTTTGAACTATTTCATGCTCATTGAAATAAAATAAGAATTAAAGGAATTTCATTTGATCTCATTTGCATGTTAACATCAAACAAAGAAATTCATGCATTCTAGATCTTTAGAAGTAGAGGTGTAGTTGAAAAAATTAAAAAACTTAACATTTATTGGTTTTGAAATTTAAAAGAATTTTCTTTTGATAATTTGGAAAACATTTGGATTATTCATTTAAATGAAAATCAAATTGCATTGTGTGTTGCATGCTTTAAGTGTTATGCTGAGTGTTTAATCGTATTTGGAAGAAAAAGAAAGCTCTTCTCCCTCTTGTGAGTAGGATTCATTGAAAGAAATTGTGCATTTTATTTTCCTACTGCATGGTTTTTGGAGTCAGGTCAAAACATCATTAGTTTCATCTCCATCTACCCTTGAGTAAGAAACAAATCTAAAGAATCAACCACACATAATTAAAATAAACTAGACTTTTTATTTATACAACACCAACAATAGTCTAGGGATTAGAATCTTTAATGGACTAGGAAAAGTGCGTAAATTGTCCAAGATTACTAAATAGATTGTAGAACACTAAAGAGTGGTCAAATCCAAATGTCATATAGTAATAGCCGGGAACCCCCTCTAACACAAGGGCTAAACATGAGGTTGCGTGCAGAAGAGTAGTGGAGATCACCCCTCCAAAGCTTGACCAATTATAGTGGAAAGAGTGTATATTGGGGGTTTAACTCGAGAAACCATTGGTTTCATTTGGTCTAAGTGCTTTGTGAATTCTGAATCCATTCAACGTCCTTAGGAATCTTATCGGTCCACTTGTTTTCAGTTCTCTTGAAGAATTTCAGACTTTTATATCCTGCCCATACGTTTGGTCCCCGACTGTTGACTGTACCCCCCCAAGAGGTCGAGTGCGAGTTGGTAACCTTAGTGGCCTTTCCTAGGAATATACAAAGGTTATTGTGGGGGGATTCCCATGGTACCTGGGGTAGACGTCGTATCACACCTTCAGTACCCTTGGAAGGTGACCTTGTGATGCGAGGGTTGCTTGCACCGAGAAGGGATGATACATGGAGGTCAGGGTAATTGTTTCTCATATCTTCGTTGACGGCTTGATATCCCATCTTCGAAAGATCCTGCCATCCACTATTTTCCTAGTCGATTACCTTTATCTTTTTTAAGGGTGTGTTATTTCGTCACTTGTATTTGGCCCTAGGACTGTTGTTTTTTAACTTTGGTCGACAACAGTCTTCGTAGGTCTCGTAGGATGCACGAGTTTCCTTTGGAAGGTTACAAACCCTTACCTCCTCATTCATCGGAATATCATTCCCATGAAGGAACGATAAATAAGGAAGTTATCTATGATACTGGGAGTGTAGCTGCTCCTTTACCTGAGCAATTTACAGAAGGGGGCATAGGTTTCTAGGGAGGTTTTGTTCCTGCAAATCCTCCTTTAACTGATCCTTTTGGACCAATCATTCTATAGATACCTCCTTTGAGTGATTTTGAATATGCACTACAATATTATCCTTCCCAACTGCCACTCAGACCATACGAGGAAGTTTTATCTATGGTGTCAAGAACACCTAACCCTACAGAAGGATTTATTGCCCCCATTCGAACATTTGGATTAGTTAATCCTTCTCAAACTCCTACTCTTACTCCTTCTACTTTGTGGAGAACCTCTTTAGGCCAAAACATCCACCCTAACATGGGTATGACCCCGACCCAACGTCTTCCTACCTCGATACAGTCGCCTATAACCTTTTTCTTAGACTCGCATGTGCTTATTCCAAGTCATTTACTTGGTCGTCAGGAGGGACAAATAGGTAAAACTGCTATTGTTTCGGGTCAAATGTCAAGTAGCTCAGGTTTTCTCCTTCCTAGTCAATTAAGCAACACTACAACAGTTTAAAACACTACACCTTTGCAAAGTAGAAGTTCATTTATACCACATAATCCCATTGGGACAACGCCTCCTCTTAGAACACAGAATCCTATTGTGACACAAGTTTCAGCCGGGGGGCAGTTTTCTTCCAGTGGACAAAATCCCATTCGTGGGCATATTCCTATTAGTGGGAATTTTCCTATTAGTGGACAAATTCATATTGGGATGCAACCCTTAGCTGGTGGAAAAATCCTGGTCGTAACCCAACCTATGACTAGAGGGCAAGTTATAAGACAACTTCCAAACCCTTTTGTTGGAAGCCAGCAATATCCCTAGGAGGAAACTGCTCCGGCAAGTCCCACATGGGTGAAAACTGCTTAGGCAAGACCCTATAATCCTGCTTCCTCGTGACTATATTATGTACAACAATTTCTAGGTGTTGTTAACCCTACCTAGGCTCAATCGATTCAAACAGGCTTTCCTCCACAAGGAAGTGTACCTAATCAATCGGTGAACCCAACTTTTGTTGCCCAAATTCCTCAAACAGTGAATCTCACTCTTACTGCCTAGATTCCTCAACAACAACCTATGGGAGGATCATTAGAATACAATGTACCTTTACAATTGACTTATGGTCCTACTAGTATTCCAATTCCTCATCAGTATTACCGATATCCTTAAATCAATCGACAATTACCTTTTGTAGCCACTTTGGACCTTCCATATTTGTCGAGATGGACGAATGATCCCATACTACATTCTCCATTTTGGCCAGTAATTCCTACCAAGTTACCATCTGATATTCCTAAGTTTGATGGAAAACATGGGGAAGACCCCAATAACCATGTTATGACATTCCATATTTGGTGTTCATCGAAGTCATTACTGGATGATTTTATTCAGTTGTGTCTTTTCCAATGAACTCTTACACACTCAGCAACTAAGTGGTATACTGAGTTACCACAAGGTTTCTTCAATGAATTTAATTCACTTGCGATGGCCTTCTTAACCCATTTTCAATTGTCGATTAGATATGAAATTGGTACGAAGCTTTTGACCTCCCTTTGACAATCCACTTCCACTCACATCTCTTTTAATATTCATGAGTGGAGGAGGCAAAGATGGTTAATTAAAGCTCCCATTCCAGACCAACTATTGGCAGAATGGTTCACGAAGTCCCTTTTACCACCCATTGCCAAAGATGTTGTGATGGGAGGTGTCATCACTAAAGAGCATGCTATGAGTCGTGCTCAATATCTGGATTTGATTTATTCAAAATCTTGTACCTTGTAAGAATTAATCTTGCATGCTACCTGTACAAATTAATCTTGCATGCTCCCTGTACAAATTAAACTGGTACCTTGTACGAATTAATATTGCATGCTCATTTTGATGGCGTCATCATTTCTTTAAAAATTTAGTCTGCCACACAACCAATTGGGCAAACAAGCCATTCAACTTCTACCCCAGCTACAACGCAAACTTCCATTCAACCCAACCCTCCTTCCTCTCCTATTCAAACCTTTCAAGTGAATGCAATCCAATCTGCTTCATCTCTGCAACCAAGAGGAAAGAAGAAGAATAAAGATAAATCTAAGAAAACTTATAATAAAAGAGAGAGTATGAAAACACAAAAACTTGTTGATGATAAACAACTGCATCGAAAGCTAAAATGTCCATGTTTAATGTGTGGAGAAGATCATTACACTAGGGATTGTCCTCACCGAGATAAAGTGACAAAAATTTAAAAAGGGAACTCCCAACCCGATGTTTTGACTAATCCTTTTCCACCACAACAAAAAACAATGGTTGCACAAAATCCTGCACCTTTGCAAGGGGGAAACACAAGTCATCCTATTAGTGGAGATGCTTCCTCAAGTTCACTTGTTTTCATGTGTAACGAAACTATAGATTTGATGACTAGAACAAAGACATATGACACACCTCCAGGGAAAACAAGTAACGAAAGTTTAGCTAATGGAACTGCTAATGAAACGCTTTCCACTTTTGCTACCCCTCCATCTGGACCTCTTCAGATAGAGAAACCAACTTTTGACTCAATATTACGTCCACCCAAGAGTACAATTAGAAGGTCAAATTTTAATCCGAACACCCGTGCCACCCAGAACTACAACATTGTTGAAGATCTGGCACAAGCACCTTGTGTGATGTCGACACTTGAGGTTCTGTAGAACTATCCTAGTCAACGTAGAACCCTCTTGAAATCCATTAGAGTTGTAGACCCCAAATCATCCAATACTATTACGATTAACCTAGAAGATTATAAAACAAGGCTCTCTCATCAACTTGCATTTCAAATCCAGGTTGTTGTTCAGAATCGAAGCATCCATTATGCTATATTGGATGAAGGGGCTTCAACATGTGTTGTGTCTTTATCTTGTTGGAAGACCTTGGGTTCTCCTCATCTAAATCAGTCTCCTACTACACTGAAAGCATTTGATGGATGAGGTTTGAATCCTTTTGGACTGCTGCAATCTTTAGTCGTTGAACCAGGAGGGGGGAAATCGTTTCTTTCAATGTACAAGTGGTGGACGCTCCTCAAGAATATAATTTACTGCTTGGTCGAAGCTATTTTTATGCGATGGTCGTCATTGCATCTTTGATTTTTCATCTTGTGCAATTTCCCCATCAAGGGAAGATTGTTACTATTCACCAACTGAATTACTGTACGCCAGATATCCAAAGCTCCACTACCAACAATGTCCCATTTCTGGGAGATCCAAAGCTTAGCTATGAGAGTGTGGGAATAGGTCTCCTCAAATATTACTCACTCATGGGAGTTTTCCCATCTGAAACCTCATAGGAAAATTCTACGATTAACATGATTTCAACCATGGTACACCAATACCTTCAATCATCCAATCCTTGGGTTGTGCCTAGTCCACTAGAACTTGATATGCTCGACTATGTCATGCCACTTAGTCAAGTCGAGGCAGTATATGATGATATTCAATCTGCCTCTCCTTGTTCTTGCGACCAACATTTGGTGATATCATATTCATATCTTCTCCCATTCTGGTTAAACTCTTTATCGTCATGTTCTGACTATCTCCTATAGATTTTTCCATTGGACAAATCCATAAGGGAGATGCTTCACATAGAAGGGTCACCTTGGGACGATCACTATCATCGATCATCTGTTCTCCCAAGTTTGGATGTGATAGAGGAAGAGATTAAATCCATCTTTCCATCTCATATTATCAGTACCCTCAATCTTCGATACTTACTCAGGATATTGTTTCCGAAGGGAATTTAGAGAATGTCACACAGACCATTTCCATTGACATATCAGAAAAAGATGGTGTCTTGGAAACCATATAGTTGGGCGTGAATTGTTCGACTAAAGAAATTTAGTCTTACACAACCTTATTTAAAGAACTTTGCGGCATTTTTTCATGGAGTTACAAAGAAATACTAGGGATCAATCCCTCGATCGTTGTGCATGAAATCAAACTTTACCCTAGACCAAACATGTATGACAAAAACTTCGCCCAATGCACCCCAAGAAAACTATGGCTATAAAGGTATAAGTGGAAAAATGATTGAAAGTTGGTTTCATTTATCCTGTACCTTTGACCGAATGGGTTTTTAACATCGTTCCGGTCATGAAAAAACAAGGGACAATTGGAGTTTGTGTTGACTATAGGGACCTAAATAAATCTTGTCCTAAGGATAATTACCCTACTCCCTTCATTGACCAAATCGTCAACAATTGGACCAGAAGCGTAATCTTTTCATTCATGGATGGCTTCTCAGGTTGCAACCAGATCAATATTCTCCCCTCTAATCAACATAAAAAAAAATTAATTTTCCCGTGGGGCATACTGCAAATTACCCTTTAGCCTAAAAATGTTGGACCTACCTTCCAGTGGACTATGTTGTATGCTTTCCACAATCTCAAGCATATTGTTGAGGCCTACCTCGATGACTTGCATGCTCATTCGACTTGTTGAGAGAATCATATTGATCCTCTCAGAGCAATTTTTCTTAGGTGTCTGTTTTACAAGATACGCTTGAATCCTCACAAATGTATTTTTGTTGTCGAATCAGGTAGACTCCTAGGATTTTTGGTTTCCAAATATGGGATTAGGGTGGATCCCTTAAAAGTGAAAGATATTTTTGCTTTACCTCCTCCCAATAACCTTAACCAACTCTAAAGTTTGCAAGGGAAGGCAAACTTTCTACGACGTTTCGGTTGCAATTATGTAGAGGTCACGAAAGGATTTATGCGATTACTGAAGAAGGACATCCCTTTCATATGGGATGACCAAGCTCAGTGATCATTTGATGCTCTCAAGCATGCTTTAACGCATACGCCATTATTGCACCTCCCCAACTATCTGCGATATTATATCCTTTGCATGGTCACCTCCAATTCCACTATTGTGATGGTGTTACTTCAAAAAGATGACGAAGACATAGAACATGTGGTATACTACTTGAGTAAAAGCCTCGTTGGCCCTGAACTCCGATATTCACATGTCGAGAAGTTGGCTTTGCCAACAGTCATCACTGCTCAAATATTTCACTATTACATCTTACTCCGCAAAATCACATTTATTGCTATCTCGAACCCCTTGTACCACATTCAGTATCTTCAAGTACTAGGGGACAAATACTCTAGGTGGATCGTTATTCTCCAGAAATTTGATCTCGAGTTTGCTAAATTGAAGTCCAAGAAATCATTGGTATTTGTTGAGTTGATCTGTTACTTCCCCCATAAAGATGGGGAAATTGAGCCTTTTGATTCAATACCAGATTAGTCATTGTTCCTCATCAGTACGTCCGATCTTTAGTATGGAGAAATTCTGTTATATCTCTAGACTCAATGCTTTTGGCTTGACATATCCCGTGACGAGGGTCGTCGCATTTGACATCATTCTAAATATTATATTATCATTGGTGACACTGTATGTTATTGTGGTATCGATACCATTTTGCGACGATGTTTAACTCATGGAGAGGTTGAATTTGTGTTGAATGATTCTCACTTGGAAGCATGTGGAAGTCATCTTTTTGGGATGCCTACAGCCCAAGAAATCCTACGTGCAAGGCATTTTTGGCCATTGATCTTTAAAGAATGTAGTTCAAAAATTCCCACCCTGTCAAATCTTCTAGAAGAAAGCACGTACCCACCCTGCTCCGCTTCATCCAGTAGTTGTTGTTGGCCCATTTGTAAAATGGGGCCTTGATTTTATGCAATGTAAGCCTACCTCAGCTAGGGGGCACAGTTATATTATCATTGTGGTCAATTATTTTACTAAATGGGCTAAGGATGTGCCTACATTCATGAACGATGGAAAAACTACTACCATATTCGTATTTAACCACAACATCACTAGATTCGGAGTCTCGCAAGCTATCATAACTAATCATGGATCTCATTTCTGGAACCAGATAATGGATGAGTTGAGTGCTAAATTGGGTTTTCATCATGAAAATTATCCCCGTATTATCCACAATCAAATGGACAAGTAGAAGCTATCAATAAAGTCTTGAAAACCATGCTTCAACACATGGTGGGGGTGAACAAAATAAATTGGCATTTACAAATTTTCTCAGCACTCTGAGCTTACCGAACTTCCATTAAAACCGCCACTGGATTCACACCTTTCCAGTTGGTATATGGTTTAGAAGCGGTATTTCCAATCAAATGTGAAATTCCATCTTTGAAGCTAGTCGTAAAACTTTTGTCTAACACTTCTGTTGAGGAAGAACGTTTTCTATACTTGGCAAAACTTGACGAGATTCATCATGATGATGCTCTCGCTAATGAAATGCATCAAGATTCAATACGATAGGTCTGTCCAACCTCGCACCTTTGCAGAAGTAGACTTAGTCTTGGTCTACGACCAAGACCACGATAAAATAGGGGATAGAAAATTAGAACCTATGTGGTGTGGACCTTAGATCGTAGAACATGTGCTACATAAAAGTGCTTACAAACTAGTCGACTATGATGGAATCCCCTTAAAGGAGCCTCATAATGGACTCTATTTGAAAAATCACTATGCTTAGGGACATCCCGCATGTGTGATTTGTACATTATTGTACCATATGTTTTGGTTTGGTGTGTGTATTTGCTTTTGCAGGAGAGAATTTATTTCGCCCATAGCTACTTTTCCTGCTTTGTGCTTGAATGTGCAGATGCTAGCGTCCTTTCTCGTACACTTTGGATTTACGGATGGTGCTAGTCGACAAACCCAAAACTTGGCTTCTACAACTTGGACCATTTACCATTCTGGCAAGTTGGTGAGTTTAGGAGGGATTTGTCTTGGTCTTGCAACCAATAATGTTGCAAAATATCATGTCGTGATCGGACTTTTGACCGAGTCTGCCTCTCTTGGTATATCTCATATAATTGTCAACCTTGACTCTCAACTTGTGGTTCGTCAATTGAATCACATTTATTATATATATAATCCAAAATTGTTACATCTTCATTTAAGGGTTCGTCATCTTGAAAGGTCATTTGCTTACATCAAATATCCATATATATTGAGAGAATTCAACGTTATAAATGATTCGTTAGCAAATTACATGTTATATTGGCATCTTGCACATAGATAAATGTTCGAAACCATAAAGCATACATGATAGTGCGAAAATGAAAACATTTCACTAAAAGATAAGTAGTTGAAACAAAATCCACATTATATATTTGTATATATGTAGCAAAAGTGTGTCATACATATGTTTAAAAAAGTGCATAAGTGTCAAAAACTTAGGCTATATGGCCTATACATCATCATCTCAAAATCTAGGACAACATCTATCAAGAAACTCTATTAGTCTTCGTGTGGTGCATGGTGCTCATGTGTAATCTTCCCAAGCTGGTTTTGGCCAAGGAACAAGGGTCTTTAACTGTTGCTTTTAGTGTTTCAGTGTGTTATGCAGGTTTGCTTCATCAAAGTTGCGCATGAGGGAGTTTTTCATGAAGATTATAGCATAGGGATGTAGAACAAAGCATATTATGCAAGGAAATGTCTAGATACAAACAATGAACACCAAATAAGAACCAACAACTTCATATCTGACCTTTATTTAGATAATAAGATGATCATGAGTACAATAGATCTG
>ML809188.1:279945-322497 GCA_009831015.1 Picea engelmannii
TTTACAAAAAATGTACAAATGTCTTTGACCACAAAGGGAAGGTCACACTCCCCATTTTCTTCATTTTTTCCCTTTTTGTTGCTTGATGTTAGTCCAACTGATGACCTAATTCAGGATTGTGGTAGATTCAAATACCATTACTTATTTTGCCTAACCTTTTGGAGGTGGTTTTTTTCTTGATATGAAGGTTTGAATCATGTCTCCTCTTCCCCTTGCGAGACGAGTCGTCTTGCATTGAGATCGTTGAGGGGGATTTGCTTCACGAGTCATCAGTGCATTCATATTGTTGTCGCAATTCTTTGAAGATGGAATATGATAATTCGTTGGTTCAACATGACTAGTATTCACTGAGGTTTTGGTTAGATTTCTCTAATTGTTAGTTAGCTTTGAATCTTTCCACTATAAGTGCTTTGATTCTCCCCTTTATAAACCTATGAAAACTTTGCATGTGGACATGAGGCTACCATATTTCTATGATCGAAATAAATCTTGCATCAAAAGGTAATGTTCTTGTAATCCAATAATTGTGTGCATATGCGATCCCCATTTTCCAACACAATATGAGCCGAAGTGATTTTTGCTTAAATTAGTGTAAATACAATTCCATGCATAGGTGCTAGAAACATTGTTAACAATTTTAGGGGCTACAATGATGAACATACTCATGGTATCAACAATGGCTCTTAGCATCAGGTAGTTTGATATTCTAAAGGGAGACTGGGTAGTGTAACCCAAGTTGGGATTTCCAACATGGATTCTATTTGTGGGTTGAAACCTTGGGTCCATGGCATGATAAAGAGCCCAACTCCTCCCATAAATCAAGGCTATCTACCTACAACTTGTGCTCTATCCATCTCAACAACAAACTCTAGGGTGAAGAAAACTTTAGTGCATCGACGAATAACCACAATATTCTTTAAGAAAGATCACAATCTTGTTATATCTAAGCCTAGTGTTGTTTTAGGGAAGGCTAAAGAGCATTGAACTTGTAAATCATACCATGTGTCATATATTACTCGACCTTCTCAACAATCCATGTTGGTACAGTCTTTAAGATTAGCTATATGGTTGCTTATTCCACAAAAAAGATTGGAGGAGGGGTCTTCTTAGATGGCGAGGAAGAGCTCACTTTAATAGTTAATGTGAGTATTTTATTAAAAAAATAGCAAAAGTCAAAGTGGTTCCACAAGAAATAACACTAAAATTGTGGACAATATTTGTATTTGTAATGGAGTGAGGGAGGATGCCATAACATCGCTAAGAGGATTACACCCCAAAGATAAATTCGAAATTGAAAAAAAAATTAATGCAACGATTATTATAAATGTGAGATTATTCACACACGCATAATTAAGAATATTGAAATTCTCAATCAAAATCCAAAAGTTAAAATGAAATTTAGATAAATAAATAAATAAAATAAAAAATAAAAAATTATACTTTGAATTTAAATAATATAAATCAATGATATAAATTTGCATAATAAAAATCAATGAAAGATTTGGAAACAGGTACTATAAATTTCAACATTACACATTGTGTACACGATTTCTATCTGTTTAGTACTTCAACAATTTCAACATCCCTTTAGTGCAAAAGCAATGTTTCAAAGTTGAAAGCAACTCTTGTCCAACCCAACCCTCCCTATAAATTTCAACATTACACATTGTGTACACAATGTTTATCTGTTTAGTACTTCAACAATTTCAACATCCCTTTTGTGCAAAAGGCAACTCTTGTCCAACCCAACCCTCCCTAAGTTGAGCTATACAAACTCCACCCCAAGAAGATAATTGTTAATTAACTACTTCATGAAGTGGGTCATCAATTTCATGTGTGCTCATTCTTTCTAGCATTTGTTTGTTTTTTGAAACGATGCTTTATTTTTTATTTCGATTGATTTTGTATAGGTTTCTTTTTTCAACTTTGAAAACATTATGATTCAATTAGGTTGGTTGACATCTTTGTTGACTTTTGGGTTCGTTTTAATCTTTAACTTTGAAAACATTATGATTCAATTAGGTTGGTTGACATCTTTGTTGACTTTTGGGTTCGTTTTAATCTTTAACTTTGGTGAACAATGTTTGATTATATTTCTTTAGATGATTAATGTCTTTATCTTTGTCTAATAAAACCTTGTCTTTTTAAAATATATCGTTTCTTTTATTGTAATTCATGATAATATGTCTTTTTCATTTTTTAAGCGATCTACTTTATAAGCAAAACACTTACTTTAAAATTGGATTTTTAAAGAATTAGTTTAAAAAATTACTATTTCAATTTATCATATTCCTAAATCTCTTATACATATTTTCTTTTGAATTCAAAAGAGAAATAAACCAATTTACCAAACAATTCACTATATTTCTGTAAAACCACATAAATCAATACTGAGAGGTTATTGAATTTTGTTTCTTACAATTTTTTAACTACATCTCAAAATATTTTTAATTATTTTATTTCAAATTTTATTTTTATTTTTATTTTTATATTGAGGTTTTTTTTTTCATGTATAACATAGTAATTATAATGTTTTCTCCATTTAATGATACCCTTATTTTGTCTAGTAAGAAATAGTGGCATTTTTAAATGTCACTTTCTCTCTTTTAAGTTTTTCCCAAAAGAAATTACTCAATTTTATAAAGGTATAAAACCATTTACATTTGTCTGTAACCAGTCAATGCTGATTACAAATGTCAATACAATGTTGTTCATGTAAACATGCAATGACACCAGTCGAAGGAAGGACTAACATGCCGAAAGCAAACAGCCGAACAATTAACATAATGAGACCCATGTAAAACAGTGCACCGAAGACGAGAAACCTGTGGGCGACATCCGCCTTCCTGTGGCCTCAGAAATGAGACAGACCCGGCGCCTCAAAACATGCCRAAAGCAAACARCCGAACAGTTAACATGTTGAGACCGAGTAAAACAGTGCTCCAAAGACGAGAAACATGTAAGACTCAGCCAATGGCGACATCCGCCTTCATGTAGCCTCAGAAATATGAGACATACCCGGCGTCACCAGAAGATAAGTCTTTTCAAAATGGAATTCTCTCTTTTAAGTTGCAACATGTTACATTTTAAAGATTTCTTCTATTTTGATTAGATTTTATAGATAAAGTATATAATAATAATAATAATAATAATTTAATTTTAAGGTCACGATCAAGCTAGACATCAAATTGGTGTATGGGATCCCTTTGTTTATGGGATAAGGGATCCCCTACACGCAACGATTTGATTGCTAAAGTCTACAGAGGTATACAAACCCTACCCCCTCTCGATTTGAACTTACAATATAGTTAACCTTATTTTAATACATTTATGAAAACTTATGTGTTAGGGTTTTAAATTGATAATTAATTTTTTGCTTAAGGAGTCTCGTTTCACCATGGTTTGGCCAAAACGATATGGAATATAGTAATGAGAAAAAAAAAAGAGTTTAATTGAAGATTTTTTAAGAAGTTCGGATTTTTTTCTTTAACAAAATTTTAAATTTTAAAAATATATATTATATAATTTAAATATAACAAGGATTTTCGAGGTAGTTATTTATTTATACTTTGTTAATAACTTTACGAAAATTTCAGTTATTAATTTTGAGGGGATCAAAATAAAAAAAGTCAATTTATTGGTTCATTATCTTACTCTTAATTGAAGTGGTTGAACTTGTCTTGGCTTAATCCTTGATAATACTTTTGTATGTGTTGGTTGGTTGGAAGGAACCAAACGAAATATGACCTAGTTTGTCAACACCTTGAACTTACATTGTTCCTCTGACATGATAATAACTTTTCTAGGCTGGTTTGTGAAGGGCACATCAATTAGACAATTTTGTTTTCACGTATAATGTTTATAGGCATCTAAGTGTTACATGCAAAATTGTCACATCTAAGTGTCACACCTTGGTTTCGCATCCCCGACACCATGGAAAACATTTTGTCATGTTCCCTAGCTCTCAAAGAGAAGAAAAACCACTTTTTGAAGGTCGAACACACTATCTCCGCCCTGCCATCGCTTAAGGAGTGTCACCCCTAGGGTGATGCCTCTTGCTAGACTAGGAGGAAGCATCACCGACGCCTCATGTCATGATTGAAGAGAGTGTCAGTCTTTTTAGGGTCGTTTTAACCAATCCCACCATGTTCCATGGGTCAGATCTGACATATTTTTTGTGGTTATGATCAAGGGATGACTCATAAGCTCGATTCTGTCCTTTTTGGGTAATCAATCCTAACTTATGGAGGAAAGATCTGAACCTTCCCTTGATATTCTAAGTTGGTTAAACCTCCCAAACCTCTATATAAACAAGACCTCTCAAGGGTGGGGGATATTAGATGAAGTTAAGGTTTGAAGCATATCAAACCATTGGTTCATTTGTCAGCATATAGTAAGGGGATGGATAGGAGAAGCCTTGGAGGAAGCTTTCTCAACATCAAAATGATTGTAAGTATTATCCATTGTTTCTCATGAATATAAACTTGGATTATTCCCATACTTTTGTCTCATTTAGTTTACATATGAATGTAATGCTTGTTTCATTTAGTTAGATTTACTTTCCTTGTTATGTCTAAGTGCAGGGAGATCGTGATTGAGCTAGGACTGGATCCAACATTGGAGCAACAATGAGCAGTGAGGACAACCTTCAAAAAGGGTGCACTGTTAGTTCCTTTTCCATCTTCTCATTTTCATGTGTGAATATATAGGAGAAAGGGATGTTAGTGTGCACTTGCTCTATTATGTCTTAGCCGAAGAAAACCCCGCTAAGGGGAGCTTAACTTGTCAACGGGGTAAGATTTCTCATAACAAAAGTTGGCAACTTCACTGGGGAACAATTGTTTCCTTGGTTTTTAGCCTCTTGTTTCTTATGATTGCTTAATGAATGCTTGGTTTCTGAAGTATTTTTTCTTTTCATCATCATTGAATAGCTTACAAAGTCCTCATAACACTTTTGTTGAGTCTAGGTTGGGCCTAAGCCTGTTTGACCTTTTTTCAAACACTGAAACTCCCCTCCAATGGCATACAAAGTGTCACTGACACCCCCTGACAGGATTTTAGGGAGCATCACCCTACCAGTAACACCTTGTACTCTTGGTACTAGGAACATCACCCTTCCTTGTGCTTGGTTTTTGGGCCTCTTTTCTTCTTTTCTCAGTCTTTGTGATCCATAATTTTGTCCTAGATTCTTCTTTGATTGCTTTAGACTCTGATTGTTTGACATAGATTTCAAATATCACTCTCCTTGTCTTGTTTTTTAAGAATTACCTCTCATCAAGTTTTGAAAGGGTTGTAAGCTAGTTAAGGTTGATCATATCCTCGAGTTCAGTTTTGATTATCAGTGGTATTTTTCTTGGCTGATTATACAAGCATTTGACTTATGTACTTTTCTTCCCAACGAACTTTCAAACATTATACTTGTCAATTTTGGAAGCCTTTTTTGTCAACTCAGAGGTAGTTTATTGGCATTGACTCTTGCACTTCAATTATATTTTGAATTTTGGAACCTTTTAGAGTTGATTGTGCTATCAATTGGTCTTGAATCTTTCGGTTTTAATACTTTTTAATAGTGATTGCTTCCTTTCAGATGCTTTGATTGAACAAGTGTAGAAAGTCTCTTTTATATTTGTTCTCTCAACTTGTGAATGCATCTTTGTTTGAGAATTATTTTGCTTCATATTCTCTTCTATCTTAGCTTTTAACTATTTCATGCTCATTGAAATAAAATAAGCATTAAAGGAATTTCATTTGATCTCATTTGCATGTTAACATCAAACAAAGAAATTCATGCATTCTAGATCTTTAGAAGTAGAGGTGTAGTTGAAAAAATTAAAGAACTTAACATCTATTGGTTTTGAAATTTAAAAGAATTTTCTTTTGATAATTTGGAAAACATTTGGATTATTCATTTAAATGAAAATCAGATTGCATTGTGTGTTGCATGCTTTGAGTGTTGTGTTGAGTGTTTAATCATATTTGGAAGAAAAAGAAAGCTCTTCTCCCTCTTGTAAGTAGGATTCATTGAAAGAAATTGTGCATTTTATTTTCCTACTGCATGGTTTTTGGAGTCGGGACAAAACATCATTAGTTTCATCTCCATCTACCCTTGAGTAAGAAACAACACTAAAGAATCAACCACACGTAATTAAAATAAACTAGACTTTTTATTTATACAACACCAACAATAGTCTAGGGATTAGAATCTTTAATGGACTAGGAAAAGTGAGTAAATTGTCTAAGATTACTAAATAGATTGTAGAACACTAAAGAGTGGTCAAATCCAAATGTCATATAGGAATAATCGGGAACCCCCTCTAACACAGAGGCTAAACACGAGGTTGTGTGTGGAAGAGCAGTGGAGATCACCCCTCCAAAGCTTGACCAATTGTAGTGGAAAGAGTGTATATTGGGGGTTTAACTCGAGAAACCATTGGTTTCATTTGGTCTAAGTGCTTCGTGAATCCCAAATCTGTTCGACGTCCTCAGGAGACTTATCAGTCCACTTGTTTTCATTTCTCTTGAAGAATTTCAGACTTTTATATCCTGCCCATACGTTTGGTCCCGTCTGTCGATTGTACCCCCTAGAGGTCGACTGCGAGTTGGTAACCTCAGTGGCCTTTCCTAGAAATATACAAAGGTGATTGTGGGGGGATTCTCATGGTACCTGGGGTAGACGTCGTATCAGACCTTCAGTACCCTTGGAAGGTGACCCTGTGATGGGAGGGTTGCTTGCACCGAGAAGGGATGATACGTGGAGGTCGGGGTAATTGCTTCTCATATCTTCGTTGACGGCTTAATATCCCATCTTCGAAAGATCATGTCGTCTACTATTTTCCTTGTTGATTACCTTTATCTTTTTTAAGTGTGTGTTATTTTATCACTTGTATTTGGCCCTAGGACTGTTGTTTTTTTAACTTTGGTCGACGACGGTCTTCGTAGGTCTCGTAGGATGCACGGGTTTCCTTCGGAAGGTTACGAACCCTTACCTCCTCATTCATCGTAATATCATTCCCATGAAGGAATGATAAATAAAGAAGTTATCTATGAGACTGGGAGTGTAACTGCTCCTTTACCTGAGCAATTTACAGAAGGGGCATAGGTTTTTAGGGAGGTTTTGTTCCTGCAAACCCTCCTTTAACTGATCCTTTTGGACCAATCATTCTATAGATACCTCCTTTGAGTGATTTTGAATATGCATTACAATATTATCCTTCTCAACTACCACTCAGACCATATGAGGAAGTTTTATCTATGGAGTCAAGAACACCTAACCCTACAAAAGACTTTATTGCCCCCATTCGAACATCTAGATTAGTTAATCCTTCTCAAACTCCTACTCTTACACCTACTTTGTGGAGAACCTCTTTAGGCCAAGACATCCACCTTAACATGGGTATGACCCCGACCCAATCTCTTCCTACCTCGATACAGTCGCTTACAACCTTTTTCTTAGACTCGCATATGCTTATGCCAAGTCATTTACTTGGTCGTCATGAGGGACAAATAGGTAAAACTGCTATTGTTTCGGGTCAAATGTCAAGTAGCTCAGGTTTTCTCCTTCCTAGTCAATTAAGCAACACTATGACAGTTTAAAACACTACACCTTTGCAAAGCAGAAGTTCATTTATACCACATAATCCCATTGGGACAATGCCTCCTCTTAGAACACACAATCCTATTGTGACACAAGTTTTAGCCGAGGGGTAGTTTTCTTCCAATGGACAAAATCCCATTCGTGGGCATATTCCTATTAGTGGACAAATTCATACTGGGGTGCAACCCTTAGCTGGTGTAAAAATCCTGGTCGTAACCCAACCTATGACTAGAGGGAAAGTTATAAGACAACTTCCAAACCCTTTTGTTGGAATCCAGCAATATCCCTTGGAGGAAACTGCTCCGGCAAGTCCCACATGGGGGAAAACTGCTTAGGCGAGACCCTCTAATCATGCTTCCTCATGACTATATTTTGTACAACCATTTCTAGGTATTGTTAACCCTACCTAGGCTCAATCGATTCAAACAGGCTTTCCTCCACAAGGAAGTGTACCTAATCAATCGGTGAACCCAACTTTTGTTACCCAAATTCCTCAAACAATGAATCTCGCTCTTATTGCCTAGATTCCTCAACAACAACCTATGGGAGGATTGTTAGGATATAACGTACCTTTACAACTGACTTATGGTCCTACTAGTATTCCAATTCCTCATCAGTATTACCGGTATCCTTAAATCAATCGACAATTACCTTTTGTAGCCACTTTGGACCTTCCATATTTTTCGAGATTGACGAATGATCCCATACTAATTTTCTCCATTTTGGTCAGTAATTCCTACCAAGTTACCATTTGATATTCCTAATTTTGATGGAAAACATGGGGAAGACCCCAATAACCATGTTATGACATTCCATATTTGGTGTTCATCGAACTCATTAATGGATGATTATATTCAGTTGTGTCTTTTCCAATGAACTCTTACACACTTAGCAACTAAGTGGTATATTGAGTTACCACAAGGTTTATTCAATGAATTTAATTCGCTTGCGATGGCCTTCTTAACCCATTTTCAATTGTCGATTAGATATGAAACTAGTACGAAGCTTTTGACCTCCCTTCGACAATCCACTTCCACTCACATCTCTTTTCATATTCATGAGTGGAGGAGGCAAAGACAGTTAATTAAAGCTCCCATTCCAAACCAACTATTAGCAAAATGGTTCACGAAGTCCCTTTTACCACCCATTGCCAAAGATGTTGCGATGGGAGGTGTCATCACTAAAGAGCATGCTATCAATTGTGCTCAATATTTGGATTTGATTTATTCCCAATCTGGTACCTTGTAAGAATTAATCTTGCATGCTCCCTGTACGAATTAATACGGTACCTTTTACGAATTAATATTGCATGCTCATTCTGATGGCGTCATCATTTCTTTAAAAATCTAGTCTGCCACACAATCAATTGGGCAAACAAGCCATTCAACTTCTACCCCAGCTACAATGCAAACTTCCATTCAACCCAACCCTCCTTCCTCTCCTATTCAAACCTCTCAAGTGAATGCAATCCAATCTACTTCATCTCTGTAACCTAGAGGAAAGAAGAAGAATAAAAATAAATCTAAGAAAACTTATAATAAAAGAGAGAGTATGAAAACACAAAAACTTGTTGATGATAAACAATTGCATCGAAAGCTAAAATTTCCATGTTTAATGTGTGGAGAAGATCATTACACTAGGGATTGTCCTCACCGAGAAGAAGTGACAAAAATTTAAAAAGGGAACTCCCAACCCGATGTTTTGACTAATCCTTTTCCACCACAACAACAAACAATGGTTGCACAAAATCCTGCACCTCCGCAAGGGGGAAACACAGGTCATCCTCCTAGTGGAGATGCTTCCTCAAGTACACTTGTTTTCATGTGTAACAAACCTATAGATTTGACGACTAAAACAAAGACATATGACACACCTCCAGGGAAAACAAGTAACGAAAGTTTAGCTAATGGAACTGCTAACGAAACGCTTTCCACTTTTGTTACCCCTCCATCTGGACCTCTCTAGATAGAGAAACCAACTTTTGACTCAATATTACGTTCACCCAAGAGTACAATTAGAAGGTCAAATTTTAATCCGAACACCCGTGCCGCCCAAAACTACAACATTGTTGAAGATCTGGCACAAGCACCTTGTGTGATGTCGACACTTGAGGTTCTGTAGAACTATCCTAGTCAACGTAGAACCCTCTTGAAATCCATTAGAGTTGTAGACCCCAAATCATCCAGTACTATTACGATTAACCTGGAAGATTATAAAACAAGGCTCTCTCATCAACTTGCATTTCAAATCTAGGTTGTTGTTCAGAATCGAAGCATCCATTATACTATATTGGATGAAGGAGCTTCAACATGTGTTGTGTCTTTATCTTGTTGGAAGACCTTAGGTTCTCCTCATCTAAATCAGTCTCCTGCTACACTGAAAGAATTTGATGGACGAGGCTTGAATCCTTTTGGACTGCTGCAATCTTTAGTCGTTGAACCAAAGGGGGGAAATCATTTCTTTCAATGTAGAAGTGGTCAACGCTCCTCAAGAATATAATTTATTACTTGGTCCAAGCTATTTTTATGTGATGGTTTTCATTGCATCTTTGATTTTTCATCTTGCGCAATTTCCCCATCAAGGGAAGATTGTTACTATTCACCAACTGAATTACTGTATGTCGGATATCCAAAGCTCCACTACCAACAATGTCCCATTTCTAGGAGATCCAAAGCTTAGCTATGAGAGTGTGGGAGTAGATCTCCTCAAATATTACTCACTCGTGGGAGTTTTTCCCATTTCTGCTCTTGAAACCTCATAGGAAAATGCAACGATTAATATGATTTCAACCATGGTACACCAATACCTTCAATCATCCGATCCTTGGGTTTTGCCTAGTCCACTAGAACTTGATATGCTCGACTATGTTATGCCACTTAGTCAAGTCGAGGCAGTATATGATGATATTCAATCTGCCTCTCCTTGTTTTGGCGACCAACATTTGGTGATTGCATATTCATATCTTCTCCCATCCTGGTTAAACTCTTTATCATCATGTTCTGACTATCTCCTATAGATTTTTCCATCGGACAAATCCATAAGGGAGATGCTTCACATAGAAGAGTCACCTTGGGACGATCACTATCACCGATCATCTTTTCTCCCAAGTTTGGATGTGATAGAGGAAGAGATTAAATCTATCTTTCCATCTCATATTATCAGTACCCTCAATCTTCGATACGTACTCGGGATATTGTTTCTGAAGGAAATTTAGGGAATGTCACACAGACCATTTCCATTGACATATCAGAAAAAGATGGTGTCTTGGAAACCATATAGTTGGGCGTGAATTGTTCGACTAAAGAAATTCAGTCTTACACAACCCTATTTAAAGAACTTTGCGGCATTTTTTCATGGAGTTACAAAGAAATACTAGGGATCGATACCTCGATCGTTGTGCATGAAATCAAACTTTACCCTAGAGCAAACCTGTACGACAAAAACTTCGCCCAATGCACCCTAAGAAAACTATGGCTATAAAGGTAGAAGTGGAAAAATTGTTGAAAGTTGGTTTCATTTATCCTGTACCTTTGACCGAATGGGTTTTTAATATTGTTCCAGTCATGAAAAAACAAGGGACAATTAGAGTTTGTGTTGACTATAGGGACCTAAATAAAGCTTGTCCTAAGGACAATTACCCTACTCCCTTCATTGACCAAATCATCGACAATTGCACCAGAAGCGTAATCTTTTCATTCATGGATGGCTTCTCAGGTTGCAACCAGATCAATATTCTTTCACCCCTCTAATCAGCATAAAAAAAAATTCATTTGCCCGTGGGGCATACTGCAAATTACCCTTTAGCCTAAAAATGTTGGAGCTACCTTCCAATGGACTATGTTGTACGCTTTCCACAATCTCAAGCATATTTTTGAGGCCTACCTCGATGACTTGCATGCTCATTCGACTTGTTGAGAGAATCACATTGATCCTCTGAGAGCAATTTTTCTTAGGTGTCTGTTTTACAACATATGCTTGAATCCTCACAAATGTATTTTCGTTGTCGAATCAGGTAGAATCCTAGGATTTTTGGTTTCCAAATATGGGATTAGGGTGGATCCCTTAAAAGTGAAAGATATTTTTGCTTTACCTCCTCCCAATAACCTTAACCAACTCTAAAGTTTGCAAGGGAAGGCAAACTTTCTACGGCGTTTCGGCTGCAATTATGCAGAGGTCACGAAAGGATTTATGTGATTACTGAGGAAGGACATCCCTTTCATATGGGATGACCAAGCTCAACGATCATTCAATGCTCTCAAGCATGCTTTAACGCTCATGCAATTGTTGCACCTCCCCAACTATCTGCGATATTATATCCTTTGCATGGTCGCCTCCAATTCCATTATTGTGATGGTGTTAGTTCAAAAAGATGATGAAGACATAGAACATGTGGTATACTACTTGAGTAAAAGCCTCGTTGGCCCTAAACTCCAATATTCACATGTCGAGAAGTTGGCTTTGGCAACAGTCATCACTGTTCAAATATTTCACCATTACATCTTACTCCGCAAAATCACATTTATTGCTATCTCAAACCCCATGTACCACATTCAATATCGTCAAGTACTAGGGGACAAATACTCTAGGTGGATCATTATTCTCCAGGAATTTGATCTCGAGTTTGCTAGATTGAAGTCCAAGAAATCATTGGTATTGAGTTGATCTATTACTTCCCTCATACAGATGGGGAAACTGAGCCTTTTGATTCAATACCAAATTAGTCATTGTTCCTCATTAGTACGTCCGATCTTTAGTATGGATACATTCTGTTATATCTCTAGACCCAATGCTTTTGGCTTAACATATCCCGTGACGAGCGTCGTCGCATTTGACATCATTCTAAATATTATATTATCATTGGTGACACTGTATGCCATCATGGTATCGATACCATTTTGCGACGATGTTTAACTCATGGAGAGGTTGAATTTTTCTTGAATGATTTTCACTTGGCAGCATGTGGAATTCATCTTTCTTGGATGGCTACAGCCCAGGAAATCCTACATGTAAGGCATTTTTGGCCATTGATCTTTAAAGAATGTAGTTAAAAAATTCCCACCCTGTCAAATCTTCTAGAAGAAATCACGTACCCACCCTGCTCCACTTCATCCAGTAGTTGTTGTTGGCCCATTTGTAAAATGGGGCCTTGATTTTATGCAATGTAAGACTACCTTATCTAGGGGGCATGGTTATATTATCATTGCGGTCAATTATTTTACTAAATGGGCTAAGGTTGTGCCTACATTCATGAACGATGGAAAAACTGCTACCATATTCATATTTAACCACAACATCACTAGATTCAAAGTCTCACAAGCTATCATAATTGATCATGGATTTCATTTCTGGAACCAGATAATGGATGAGTTGAGTGCTAAATTGGGTTTTCGTCATGAAAATTATCCCTGTATTATCCACAATCAAATGGACAAGTAGAAACTATCAATAAAGTCTTGAAAACCATGCTTCAACACATGGTGGGGGTGAACAAAATAAATTGGCATTTACAAATTTTCTCAACACTCTGAGCTTACCGAACTTCCATTAAAACTGCCACTAGATTCACACCTTTCCAGTTGGTATATGGTTTAGAAGCAGTATTTCGAATCAAATGTGAAATTCCATCTTTGAAGCTAGCCGTAAAACTTTTGTCGAACACCTCTGTTGAGGAAGAACGTTTTCTATACTTGGAAAAACTTGACGAGATTCGTCATGACGATGCTCTCGCTAATGAGACATACTAGAAATGTATCAAGATTCAATACGATAGGTCTGTCTGACCTCACACCTTTGCAGAAGTAGACTTAGTCTTGGTCTATGACCAAGACCACGATAAAATAGGAGCAAGAAAATTAGAACCTATGTGGTGTGGACCTTACATCGCAGAATATGTGCTACATAAAAGTGCTTACAAACTAGTCGACTATGATGGAATCCCCTTAAAGGAGCCTCAGAATGGACTCTATTTGAAAAATTACTATGCTTAGGGACATCCCGCATGTGTGATTTGTACATTATTGTACCATATGTTTTGGTTTGGTGTGTGTATTTGCTTTTGCAGGAGAGAATTTATTTCGCCCATAGCTACTTATCCTGCTTTGTGCTTGAATGTGCAGATGCTAGTGTCCTTTCTCGTACACTTTGGATTTATGGATGTTGCTAGTCGACAAACCCAAAACTTGGCTTCTGCAACTTGGACCATTTACCATTCTGGCAAGTTGGTGAGTTTAGGAGGGATTTGTCTTGGTCCTGCAACCGATAATGTTGCAAAATATCATGTCGTGATCGGACTTTTGACTAAGTTTGCCTCTCTTGGTATATCTCATATAATTGTCAACCTTGACTCTCAACTTGTGGTTCGTCAATTGAATCACATTTATTATATCTATAATCCATAATTGTTACATCTTCATTTAAGGGTTCGTCGTCTTGAAAGGTCATTTGCTTACATCAAATATCCATATATATCGAGAGAATTCAACGTTATAAATGATTCGTTAGCAAATTACATGTTATATTGGCATCTTGCACATAGATAAATGTTCGAAACCATAAAGCATACATGATAGTGCGAAAATGAAAACATTTCACTAAAAGATAAGTAGCTGAAACAAAATCCACATTATATATTTGTATATATGTAGCAAAAATGTGTCATACATATGTTTAAAAAAGTGCATAAGTGTCAAAAACTTAGGCTACATGGCCTATACATCATCATCTCAAAATCTAGGACAAAATCTATCAAGAAACTCTATTAGTCTTTGTGTGGTGCATGGTGCTCATGTGCAATGTTCCCAAGCTGATTTCGGCCAAGGAACAAGGGTCTTTAACTGTTGTTTTTAGTGTTTCAGTGTGTTATGCAAGTTTGCTTCATCAAAGTTGCGCATGAGGGAGTTTTTCATGAAGATTATAGCATAGGGATGTAGAACAAAGCATATAATGCAAGGAAATGTCTAGATACAAACAATGAACACCAAATAAGAACCAACAACTTCATATCTGACCTTTATTTAGATAATAAGATGATCATGAGTACAATAGATCTGTAGATATGGATATATAAAGACAAAATATCAAATATGGAATGAATGCTACTCCAAGAAGCTCCAAGACTGAAGAGAATAGCCTCCAAAGGCCTCACAAATGTTGAAGAATGGAGCACGATCAATTTCTTTCCCTTCCAAGGTTGGAACCCCTCCTTCTGGCTGAGTTGCACACAATCCTGATGGTTGTAGTTGCCCAAGCTTTCGACCCTCCTCTTGTTATACTCCAAATCACCCCAAACTCTCTAGGATTGTAGATCAGGGCAATAGAAGCCCCTAGCTTTAGTTTCTTGTTGATTGGAGGTGTTTAGACCCCTCAAATGAGTAGATCCTCCTTCTACAGTGCACCCTCCTCTTGTTGAACTCGTGCTAAGATCACAATAAAAGATGGCTAAGAAAGGCACCCCGGGCCCAATGAGCAGATCCCAATAGGTTTTACTCTCCATAACTTCTTCCTTCCTCCAAATCTAATGGATCTTCTTCAACAAGTGCTCCCTCCTACTAGAAAACCCTAATGATGTGCACTAGCTCTATCCAAACCTGTATGAACAACCTGTGGTTGAGATAGAATGGTGAGGGAGGAATCTTGCACCTCCCTGACCAAGCTTGGACCAGGATGGGTGGGATATTTCACCACCGAGCTGATCTCTATGGTTTGTTAATCCAAAACCCTCAAAACATCTTTGGCTATAGAGCTCAAGGTGCAAATGTGAAAATGTCAATAATGAGGAGTGAGGCACCCTAATTTTTTCCTTTATACCCCTGATCTAATTCTTAGTTGAGTTAGTTAACCACCTTCTAAGGTTAACTCTTCACCTTTCTTCATGTGGCCTTTCCCCACTTAATTTACCTTTTTCCCCAAAGTCACTTTTAAATTATAACATTATGCTTAGATGAACACTTTGGAGCCTCTTAGTCCTCATTTCTCATGAGACTATAGTCTAGTGGGGACATCTAGACTACTAAGTCTTTGTAATCCTCTTATAAAGAGGGGACATTACAGTCTCCCTTACTGGGAATTGCTTGCCCACAAGCAATTTTGACCCTGCATTTTGAAGAACCTGTTGATTCTCCCAAGTAGCATCCTCTATAGGCAAATCCTTCCATTTGATCAAGTACTCCCTAATGTTCCTCTTCCTTAGCTTCTTCTCCCTTACTTCCAACACTTCTTCAGGTATCAATATCAACTTTCCCTCCTCATCCAAGGGAGGTAGTTCCTTAATAAGAGTGATGTGTTGCCCTATGGCTCTTTTCAAACATGATACGTGAAAAACATTGTGTATCTTTCTTTCTAGGGGTAGATCAAGATCATATGCTACGGTCCCTACCTTTCTTTTTACCTTGTACGACTCAAAGAAGCGAGGTTGAAGCTTTTATGTGCCATTCCTCTTTATAAATGCTTATCTGTAAGGTTAGAGCCTTAAGTATACAAGATCACCAACCTCAAATGTGTGCTCCACTCTGTGCTTGTATGCCTGTATCTTTTGTTGATTTTGCGCCCTCTGCAAGTGATCATTTAGCTCTCTGAGTATATCTTGGATTTTTTGGATCCAATCCTGTACCACAGGTGCTCTACTATAACCAAATACAATCTCCACAAAGGTGAGGGGATCATAACTGTATAAGGCCCTAGAAGGTGACGTACCAATTGGCATGTGGTAGGTGGTGTTGTAGCAATACTCCCCCAACTGTAACCACTTAACCCATGCCTTTTGTTGCCATGAAACGTAATTATGAAGGTATCCTTCCACCCATTTGTTGACTATCTCTGTCTGGCCATCAGTTTGAGGATGATAGCTAGTGTTGGGGGTCAAGGTCGTACCTACTAACTTGAATAGCTCCTGCCAAAAGGTACTCATGAACCTGTTGTCCCTATCACTCACTATAGTTTTAGGTAAACCATGCAACCTGAAGATCTCTCTGAAGAACAATTCTGCAACCTGTGAATCATTGTAATATGTGGCTATGGAAAAGAAATGGGAAAACTTGGTTAATTTGTCCACAACCACAAAGATGCAATCCTTTCTCTGAACCTTTGGTAGCTATGTGATGAAGTCCACATATATACTCTCCCATTTATGCTTTGGAATAGGGAGTGGTTGCAATAAACCTATTGGATGAGTGTGCTCCTCCTTGTTGTCCCGACAAGTGGAACATTCCCTGATATGTCGCATTACATCCTCTTTCATGCCCCTCCATGCTAATCTTTCCCTTACCTGCCTGTATGTTTTGACAAATCCTTGTTGCCCAACCAATGGTGAGTCATGGCATGCTTGCAATACTTTCGTTTTAAATTCTGACTCATGAACCAAGAAAATTTGGCCCTTGTAGTATATGATGTCATCCATGATCCTGAAGTTATCATCCTGTACCTGCCCATCCATCAACTCACAAGCAAACTTGTTTTTAGAATACTCCACCAAAAGATGTTCCTTCCAATCAACTGAAATATCTGTCATGGCGTATACTGAAGGCCTTCTGGACAAAGCATCAACCATCACATTGTTTTTTCCTTTGACAAATTCAATATCAAAGTCATAAGATTGGATCTTTCTAACTCATTTTGTTTTGTCTTTCATTAAGGTCATTTTGATCCAAGAAGTACTTGAGGCTATTGTGATCTGTCTTGACAACAAATTTCGCCCCAACCAAGTATTGTCTTAATTTAGCCAATGCATGCATAATAACTAACGTTTCTTTTTCATAAATAGTGTATAGGAGCTTAGACCCCCTCAGTTTTTGGCTCTCATAGGCAACGGGGTGCCTATTCTGCATAAGAAATGCTCCAATGCCCTCACTTGAGGCATCACACTCCAATATGAAAGGTTGCGAGAAATTTGGTAAAGAGAAAACCAGACAAGTGCTCATTACCTTCTTCATTTTATCAAATGTCACTTGTGCCTCTTGAATCCACCTAAATGTGCCTTTTCTGGTCAAATATGTCAAGGGTGTGAAAATTTGGGAGAAGCTTTTGACAAACCTCCGATAGTAACTGCAAATACCAAGGAATCCTTTCAACTCAGTAAGATTCTTGGGTGTTGGCCACTCAAGTATAACATGTATTTTTTCTTGGTGCACATGTACTCCTTTCTCTCCAATGATATGTCCCAAGTAAAGGAATTCAGTCATCCCAAATTCACACTTTGACTCTCTAGCGTACAAATATTGTTCCTCCATAATGCTCAAGATTTGGTCTACATGCTTGAGATGATCCTCCCAAGTTTTGTTATAAATCAACAAGTCATCAAACAAGACTAAGAGAAATTTCCTCAATTGCTTGTTGAAGACATGATTCATGCATGATTGAAAGGTGGCTAGCGCATTATTTATCCCAAAGGGCATAACAAAAAATTCATAATGACCATAATGACATCTAAAAGTTGTTTTTGACACATCTTGCCCACTCATTTTGATTTGATGATAACCATAGCACAAGTCTATTTTGGTGAAGTAGATAGCACATGTAACTCATCCAATAACTCATATATCAGAGAGATGGGGTACATGTTCTTAATAGTCTTCTTGTTCAAGGCCCTATAGTCAATGCAAATGTGCATAGTCCCATCTTTCTTCTTTGCCAAGACGACCGAAGATGCAAAGGGACTAGAACTTGGTCTAATGTGACCCATGTCCAGGATTTCTTTAATAGCTTTTTCGATTTCATCCTTATACTTTTTTGGGTGTCTATAAGGAGTAGTGATGACAGGTTTTGCGCCTTCTTCCAACTCTATAATATGCTCAAACCCCCTATCTGGTGGTGCTCCTGGAGGAATAGATTCAAAAACCTTGTTGTGACTGTCAATGATTTTTTGAATGTCATGAGAGTTACGAGGATGCCCATTTTTATCCACCTGAATTGATATTCTACATTATGTTGCATATACAGTGTCTTCTCTCCTAAATATGGACTCCATGGGCTTTGTTGTAACCACTCTAGGTGTATTACATGTCATCCCTCTTAGTATCACCTTTTTCTCATTCTCTTCAATGAATGAAATCTCCATGGTTTTGTAGTTGGTAGTGATAGGTCCCAAGGTACTAAGCCACTGAGCTCCCAAGATTATATTGGTATCTGGTAGATCCATCACATATAAATATTGCGCTAATTCATGTCTCCCCAATGTAAGTTTCATCCCTGGAATATACTTGTCACATGGGTAAATGCGACCCCCTGCTACCTTCACACAAAAACCCTCAGACTCTACTATAGGTATATGCCTTCTATTCAACAAGGTTGAATCAATGAAGTTATGTGAAGCTCCCCCATCTATGAGTACAAAAATATTTTGTCCTTGAAGCACTCCCCTCATCCTGAAGGTATTGAATTTAGGGACCCCACTGATGGAAGTTATTGTAACCTTCTTTTCTCCTGTAAGGTTGAAACCTACTTCTTCACCTTCTTAGTTCTC
The DNA here is from genome assembly GCA_009831015.1 of Picea engelmannii. NCBI lineage: Eukaryota > Viridiplantae > Streptophyta > Pinopsida > Pinales > Pinaceae > Picea > Picea engelmannii. The sequence continues at coordinate 298,995 of ML809188.1, forward strand.
TGTAGGGTCTATTCTAGGTGGATTTGCTTCCATGTTCTGAATGTGGCCAAAGTCTTCTTTATCCCCATCATAAAAAATCACCTCAATGTAATGTGTCTGGCCTTTACCCATGCATTTGTGCCCTGGCTCCCAAGGCTCATTGCATGTGAAGCAAAGTTGCTTCCTCCTCAATTCCTTCCTAGAAGCCTCATCCATCCTCCCCTTGCCTCTATCCAATCCTTTTTTATCCCTTGCCCCTTGATTTATTGTAGGTCTTGGAGTGAATTTGGCTTTAGTTGTTCATCCCATCAAGTCCCTTGTCCTCCATATGGCATCTTGTAAGTTGGGGGGATTAAAAGCCTTATCCCAACCTCGTAGGGGTTCCAAAAACCCTTCAGTGAAAATCATAAACAATCTAGTTGGTGAGACATCAGGTACCATTACTGCTACCCTCTGGAACTCCTCAATATAACTCTCAAGTGACCCTGTTTGCTTGAGTTGCGTGAGTTCCTTGAAGTGTATCTCATGATCTCCTTGATAAAATTTGGCAATGAGCCTCTGGGTGAACTCTGGATAAGATGTAATCTGGTTGTGTCCCAAGGTGTTCATGCCATGATACCACTAGTCATGCACTTTTCCCTCCAAATAGATGTGGCAAATTTTATAGCATCCAGTTCCCTTATGGGTTTAAGTTATAGATAAACATATAATTTATGTACCCAAGCCTACGCAATAGATCTAGATGATCCATCAAAGGTAGGTATCTCCATCTTCCCTGCCTTGCGCTCCAACTCATGATTTCTCCTCTGATAGTTTCTAGGCCTACCTATGTATTTGATGCCACAATACTGATCCAATGTAACTTGTCTCCTAAAGCCTGCACTCAGAGCTGCATACTCCCTAACATACTCCTCAAAGTTGTCTTCTACTTCTGGAGGGAAGTTATCCTGCTACTGAGCTTCCAAGAAAGCAAGCATGTAAGGTCTAGGAGTGGCTCTACTGTGTGTTGGCACCCTGGAAGGTCCCCCTCCAAAGCTCTGTCCCTCTGTATGGTAGTGAGGATCCTGCTCATGATGATGTCTAGTCTCCCCTTGATAACCACTAGCATCCATGTTCACATTATTATTTGGGCCATCGCCACCATGGTTCATTTGCATAAGGAGAAGCACAATATTCTCCTAGCTAGGATTCAATCTCTTGAGGGTCTCTCTCATCTCAACCGGTCCCCTACACATTGTCTCTTGAGTCTCCTGTAGATGGTTTTTAAGGGTGACCTGTGTGTTGTCTATGGAGATCCTCAACTCCTTTTCTATACCTGCTAAAACCTGTGGCTCATTGTCATCACCTGATCCTTCCATTTTTTTCTTTGGTTCACCAGTTTGTCTCATGTGCCTTCCCATATAGATATCACTAAACTTCTGCATGCGCTAATCTCCACAAACTGGGAGGATTCAACGCTCTAATACCACTGTAATGTTCCCAAGATGGTTTAGGCCAAAGAATAAGGGTCTTTGACTGTTTGTTTTAGTGTTTTAGTGTTTCAGTGTGTTATGCAGGTTTGCTTCATCAAAGTTATGCATGAGGGTATTTTTCATGAAGATTATAACATATAGATGTAGAACAGAGTATATAATGCAATGAAATTTCTAGATACAAACAATGAACACCAAAAAAGAACCAACAACTTCAGATCTGACCTTTATTTAGACAATAAGATGATCCTGAGTACAATAGATCTGGAAATATAAAGACAAAATATCAAAGCTGGAATGAATGATACTCCAATAAGCTCCAAGACTGAAGAGAATAGCCTCAAAAGGCCTCATAAATGATGAATAATGGAACAAGATCGATTTCTTTCCCTTCGAAGGTTGGAATCCCTCCTTCTGATTGAGTTGTGCACTATCCTGATGGTTGTAGCTGCCCAAGATTTTGGCCCTCGTCTTGTTTTACTCCAAATCACCCCAAACTCTTCAGGACTGTAGATCAAGGCAATATAAACCCCTAGCCTGAGTTTCTTGCTGATTGGAGGTGTTTAGACCCCTAAAATGAGTAGATTCTACTTCTGCAGTGCGCCCTCCTCCTATTGAACTCATGCCAAGCTCACAATAAAATATATGTTAGGAAAATATCCTCCAAAATGGCTAATAAAGGTGCCCTAGGTCCAATGAGAAGATCCCAATAAGTTTTTCCCTCTAGAACTTCTCCCTTCCTCCAAATTGAATGGATCTTCTTCAACAAGTGCACTCTCCTACTAGAAAACCCTAATGATGCGCACTAGCTCTATCCAAACTTGTATGATCAACCTGTAGCTGAGATATAATTGTGAGGGAGGAATCTTGCACTTCCATGACCAAGCTTGGACCAGGATGGGTGGGATCTTTCACCACCGAGATGATCTCTAGGTTTTGTTATCCCAAAACCCTCAAAACGTCTTTGGCTCTAGAGCTCAAGATGCAAAAGTGAAAATGTCAAGAATGAGGAGTGAGGCGCCCTCTTTTTTTCCTTTATACCCCTGATCTAATTCTCAATTGAGTTATTTGACCACCTTCTAAGGTTAACTCTTCACTTTTCTTCATGTGGCCTTTCCCCACTTAATTTACCTTTTTCCCCAAAGTCACTTTTAAATTATAACATTATGCTTAGGTGAACACTTTGAAGCCTCTTAATCCCCATTTCTCATGAGACTATAGTCTAGTGGGGACATCTCGACTACTAAGTCTCTGTAATCCTCTTATCAAGAGGTGGGGGAAATTACATCATGGTAGTAAGTAACTGCTCTAGCTACTTGACGTAGTAGGTGACTCATTCCCTCAGAGACACCCGCTACGTGTCTCTCTAAGTGATGAGTGACATCTCAAAGGCACATTGAGGGGACTCCCATGGTTAAACCCCTCGAGTTCCTCTCCACATCCCGAAGCTCTCCTGTTAGCGTCGGAAGTCACTCCTGGATTGCTTGCAGAAGCAGAGCCCAACGCCCATCAGTTTTTTGTCACGATGAATTTTAATGGGTGATCAAATGGGTAGAGACTCGGGAAGATATCACTCTAATTAAAGGACTGGGTCTGGTAAGTAAGGAACAAAGGAGGTATTGATCTAACTTCAATCAGTGAGTTGATTTAAAGATGAGCAGGTTGAAGACTTAGTGAGAGGAGTGAACATACCACCTCGGGCAACAGGCCTTTCAACAGTTTGTAGAGGAAAAACTCTGAATGCAAGATCCTCTTGGTTCAGGGCTTCGGGAAAATGAAAGGGGGACTTGAATGGATCCTCCAATTCCAAGTCGTTCAGCACTAAGAAAAACACAGAGACTGATTAGAAACAATGCGACTGTTACAGTGATCCAACCTACATCATCCTATAACAGTCACAACTCGACTGGATCCTCCAATTCTGAGTTGTTCTAATACAATATGAACAAAGACATGGAAAGAAACTGACATTCATAAGGCAAGAAGTCTCAGATGTTAATACACAACCAGAATAACCAGTACTTCGTTAAAGTTTTTACAATCGGGAGCCTTGCTCAACCATCGATCCATTACAAAATACAAAGACTGAGTCTATATACTCAGAAAAAATCCGCCTAACAGAGGCATGCTCAGTCCTCTGAGGCGCGGTGTCCCTTCAATCAAACTTGTACTGATATTCTTCTTCAGGCGCCACCTTAACTGCGCATGGCACCTGTAAGGGGAGTAGCTTCGCCATTAAGAGTTGAGTTAACGTGTGCAGATCTCCTCTGGCTAGTTGAGGACTCAGCATGGCTTCTTTGGAAAAAATGGTACACAAGACCCTCTCGAGCAGACCGCTTGCCAGACTCTCCATATCTTACACTTAATGCATGAGGAGAGGTTTCAACCACCCCTTCTCACTTTCATTTACTCCAAGTGAAAACTAGGATTGAGATCAAATCCGATGGCGCCTAGAGATCGCGATGATCCACTTTGTGACTGAACTTGATGCCTTTGGCCCTTCTTGCACAACTCTTTTATTCTCCAAGTGACCATGGGCTGTGACCATGCGTTCATTCTCAACGATGATTTCGGCATTCGCGAATGGGAGGGGCTGATCCTTGCTCCTCATAATCGCGATGAGCGAAACGCCGAGATGGCTTAATTTGGCGCCACGCGTCCCCCTCAAATTTGACGGTTCTGAACTCACTCGGTGATGTCGTGGGCCCGAGTCCTGGACGCTCCCGACACCTCGCGCATCGGGAATATGACGGAACTGCTCTTTTCACTTCGAAATCATGATGGGCGAAATGGCGAGGAGATTAATCGCGCGCCAGGTGTCTCCTGTGGATAGACGACTGAGATCGCTCCGTGATACTGCGGGCCAACCTTTGAGCACTTTCGGAGCTTCGGGGTTCGAGGTTTCGAGGTGTGGAATGACATGAAACTCTCACCCTTCGAACTCCCGAATGTCGAAACGCTGACGTGGCTAGATCTCGCGCCACACATTCTTTGGGATGGACGACTGCCATCTACTCCTGCACATAATATGGGCGCTATCCATTGCGCTAACCTCGGTGCAACTCCGCTAACCGTGATTTCCTGCCAACCGTTGATCTGCTCCTATGGATGGATCCTGACCGTCGACAATATAATCTTGCTCGCTTACTTGCTTGGAAGCCAAAAATGAGATTTTCCATGCTGCGCTCGGGTGCTTCTCGCGCCATTTACAGACCTGATCACTCTTGTGCCCAGGACAAGTAATGTTACTAACATTAGGCTCCATGGGGGATAGAGTCGTCCCTGTGATGCTCTAAGGACTCATTTTGCAGCTCTAGTGCCTTGTTGTTGGGTTATGGAGTCATATATTTAAAACTTAAAGACGGAAAGAAAAAAAAAACAATATTTACAACAGCGAAAGAGCCATGTGCGACTCAAGAGAAAAATCTTTTTAGGAAATGCCCATTCACAGAGCCATTGAAAGCTTCTTGATCTTTCAAATCCCATAACCTGTATGTATTATTCGAGAATAGTTCAGAGACTCTGAAAGGCCCGATCCACAGGGCTTCAAATTTTTCGTGCTTGCCTTTATCTTGCTTAGGAGCATCCTATTTCAGCACTAGGTCTCCTATCCGAAACTCTTCCTTCTTGGCCTTCTTATCAAAAACCTACTTGATCCTTTGCTAATGGTCCTGAATTCTGTCCATTACCTGCTCCCTGGCCTGCTGGACCTCCACTAGCTGATGAATCCTTTTGATCATGTCATCAGGCTCCTCCTGATGATCCTGGAGGAATTTTGCTACAAGAATGGCTAGATGAGAAGGAAAAACAGCCTCTGCTCCATAGACTAATTGGAAAGGAGAGACTCCTATATATCTCTTTGTGGTCACTCGATCGACCCACAGAGTGAATTTCAATCTTGAATGCCATGCCTTCTTGTTGTCTTCCAACAACCTTTTGATGATCCTTATCGGGATTTTGTTGGAAGACTCTGCCAAACCATTGCCCTGGGGATAGTATGGGGTGGAGTGAATCAGTTTGATCCCAAATTGCTCACAGAACTTGGCTAATGGCTCAGCCCTGAAAGAGGCTGCATTATCAGTGACAATCTTACTTGGGCAGCCGAATCTTGTGATGAGATCTTCCAGGAATCCGATGATTACCTTGTGGGAAGTACTCCTGGTGGGGATAACTTCAATCCACTTGGTAAAGAAATATGTAGCTGTCTGGATCCATCTGTGTTGCCCACTGGAAGCAGGGTGAATTTCTCCAATGAAATCTAGGCCCCATTGCTGGAAAGGTCCTGAAACAACCACAGGATTTAGCGACAAGGACTTGAGTTGTTGTTTTCCTGCAAATCTTTGACATTGGATACAGGCTCTAACTCCTCTGTGGACATCAACGAACAAGGTGGGCCAGTAGTACCCGAATCTGAGAATTTTGTGGGTTGTGGCCTTCCAGAAGTGGTGCCCTCCACATAGGCTGCTGTGAAATTCAACCATGATCATATCGACCTCTTGTGAATTCATGCATTTTAAAAGCACCCCCAGGGGGTCTTTCTAGTATAAGATTTGGTCGATAAGGCAGTATCTGACTGCCTTGAGCTTCAGAGCTCTTGCTTTGTCTCTTTGCATGCCGTCTAGAGGCCACAACTCTTGCAGAAAGTATATGACATCCTTATACCAAGGACATCGAGCCAATGGGGGCTCCCTTTGAGGGTCCATGTCAGACAGCCGACCCTGCTGAATTTTTGAGCATTCATTGATGAAACTTACCCCCAATAGCTTGGCTAAACCTTGACCTTTGATCAATTTGGTAGGCTTTATTTCCAGGTCAAATTCAAGAATCTTGGCTATCCACTTACTTCTTCTCTCGTCTATGTCCGGCTGAATAAGAATGTCTTTAACAACAGCTGAGGGGACATAAGCTATGATTTTTGACTGCAGGACATAGATTCTAAATGCCTTAAGAGCCTTTACCAGTGCATAGGCCTCCTTCTCCATAGTGTCATACCTGACTTCGGCATCCCTCAATGCTCGGCTGAAATAGGCAATAGGCTGTTCGAGTTCGACCTTGTTTGTCTGTAATAAGACAACAATCACCGTGTCAGGAGAGGCAAAGGAGAAAATGAGGAAATCCTTTGAGTAGTCGGGACTGATAAGCACAGGGGCTTTAGTTAGGGCCTTCTTTATTTGCTCAAAGGAATGTCGTGATTCAGAAGTCCACCTCACTTCATTTCCTTTCCTTAACATGGTTGTTATAAGTTTTACCTCCTCAACAAAGTTAGGCACAAACCTCCTCAGAAAATTAATCTTACTAAGGAAAGATTGGACCTCCTTCTTGGACCTTGGGATTGATAAGGCTTGTATTGCCTCAACTCTGTTAGGATCGATCCTGACTCCTTCCGCTAATACTATGTGGCCTAGTAACTTTCCCTCCTGCATGGCAAATAGAGATTTCTTGGGGTTTAATGAAATGCCATAACTCCTGCATTTCAGGAAAACCTTCTTGAGATGACAACAGTGTTCTTTAGCAGATTTTGAAAACACTGTGATGTCATCCAGATAGACGACCACAAATTTATCCTTTTCCCCAACAAAAGCTATGTCCATGGCACGCTGAAACGTTGCCCCTGCATTCATTAATCCAAACGACATCTTGGCATACATGAATGTACCCCATGGAGTGGTAAATGTTGTTTTTTCCCTGTCCTTAGGCAGAACATAGACTTAATTGTAGCCAGAGAAACCATCGATCATGGACATCCTGGATGCTCCTGTTACCCTCTGCAGTATATGTTCCATCTTTGGTAAGGGGTAGTTATCTTTTCGTGAGCTCCTATTCAGGTTTCTGAAGTCTACACAGAGTCTGATTTCTCCATTCTTTTTCCTTATTGGTACCAAGTTGGCCACCCACTCTGAATATCTCAATGGTACAATGATCTGAGCTTGAAGCAGCTTCTTCACTTCCCTCTCCATGATAGGCAGTAGCATAGGATTGATTTGTCTCAGCTTCTGCCTAAATGGCTTTGCCTCCCCTTTCAACGAGATTTTATGCCCGATGACAAAAGTGTCATATGTTTTGAGGTCTTCGTAGGTCCAGGCGAAAACATCCGCAAATTCCCTCAAAAGTCCAACATATTAAGCTCTCTGCTCCTTTGTCAGACTTCTTGACAATTTGACCAGCTTGGGCTCACTCTTAGTGCCAATGTTGCACTGAATAGTACCAGTGTCATCCTCCGAGATTTCCCCTTTTAATGACACATCATTTCTATCAAACAACCTTTCCAAAGGAACCAATCCCCTTGGAATATGGTTGCTGGGGAGCTGCACAATGTCATGCTTTGCTATTTTACTCAGCAACTTACCCCCATCAAGCTCTTCTTCAGAGACAGAGTCTTGGTCGATATGCATCTCTGAAAATTCTTCGATAGTCTCCAAGAATTTCTTGATCTCGAGATCATCCTCGAATACCTTCCAATGTTTGATATTGTCAGGTATGGACGGCCTGTATTTTACTTCCACATCATATCTGAATTTGGGCAGCAAGGGCACTTTGAAACTGCTTGCTGATGTAGCCAAGGAATCTGCCACTGTATTCTTCTCTCTAGGGATGAAAGAAATGTTGAATGCTGAGAAGAAATTGTCAATTAGGTCCTATACCTCATTTCTGTAACTCCTGAGCCAGGGATGCTTAGCCTGATAAGCGCTTCTGATCTGCTAGACCACCAACTCTGCATCTCTGAATGCTGCTACTTCCTGAATTCCCATTTCCCTTGCAACTCTCAATCCTAGGATAAGAGCTTCATACTCTGGCACATTGTTGGTAGCTTCAAATTCTAGTTTGTATGACAGAGATATGGTTTCATGAGCAGGTGATACAAAAAACACCCCAGCTCCAGTGCCTTCCCTGGAAAAGGCTCCATCAAAGAACATTTTCCAGACGGGGTTGATGGAGGGAGGAAAATTATGGGAAGTGGTGGGCGGTTTTCTGAGCTTTAGAGGAGGCTCGAGAGAATTAGTGAGTTGTAGTACACTGGAACCTAAATTAGTGTCCAGGGAAAAAATGGGATGGTTGGTAGGGTTAGCTTCATCACTGATTATATAGGCCAGTTGGGCTTCCCTATATAGCCTCCTATGTTCTCCTCCGAACACTGGGATAGTAGCATATGTGAGGTTCATCTGCAAGGTTCCCCCCAATATTTTTATCCAAGATCTTGATAATAACATACCGAACTTGGAGGGGACATCAGCCACTACAATATCCATGACCACACTTTTCATGGGCAACTGAAACAAGGTCATGACCAGGTCTTTGATAACTCCTAGACATTGAACTTTTCTGGAGTCAAAGGAATAGAGGTCATGATAGGCTCCGGTGACTTCTAGCCCTAACTCTTCCATGACAGTTTTGGGCATGAGGTTGTGAGAAGCCCTTGAATCCATCAAGCAGTTGTGAAGTATCTTGTCATGTATGTTCAAGGAAGTGTAGAAGGGAGGGGATGAGTCATTCATGTCTTCTACCATAGGACCTAGAATAACTGCAGGCTTTTCATCTTGCAAATTGATGGAGTCTGTGGGAAGGAATGAGACCTCAGACTGTAAAATCTCAGAGAAGCGTTTCTTGAACCCTTCATGTTTAATCAACTCGGTCAGGGGCACAGGGATTATGATCTTTTGAATTTCATGCTTAAAATTAAAAGAAGATGTAAGCTTTGGGATTTCTCTTATTTTGGGAAAATGACTCTGGACTATGGGAGAGAGGGGTCGGGGCTTCTTACCTCTGTGACTGTCCGCTACTTCATTAGCAGGCTTCTCTGTTCTAGTGGACTTCTCAAGAACATCAGGTGCTATTGTCTTTTTCTTAGACCTCAGATCATATCTGCCTTGGCTGCCACTAGTCTTGTCTCCCTTGCTTAGTTCATTTAGCTGACTGTCCATGAGAGATTCCTCGTATGCTGATTGAGTGAGATGAGGAAAAGGAGGAGTATCCCCGAAGCAATGGATTTCAGGATCGAGCTCATCTTTTTCCCCTTCTTCCCCCTCGGCCATAAAATTGTTTTGAAAAGGGGCCTGAATTTTCTGGTCTTCTCTGTCTCTTCCCCTTTCTCTTTGCACAGTCAGGGAAGTAATATTGTTTGGCCTCTTGAAACCTCCTTTATTTTTGGCGTTTTGAGGGCCCTTGTATGCTTGTCTCCCCTCCATCTTCATTCTCTCCATCTCCGCAGACAGAGACTTCACCATCTTGGTCAGTTCATCCACTTGAGGGTGGGGCATCGATGGGCTAGAAGTTGAGGTTTCAGATCTTCCCTTTCTCCTGTCTACGTCGACCTTGTTCCTTAGTCTATCAGCTGCTAATACATTGGATTCCACTTCTATGGTCGCATCTTGCATTTGAGCTAAGGAGGTGGGTCTTCTTTCTCTCAATAAAAGACAAAAATCGAGGCCAATTGCAGCAACATAAGAAATCTTGGCCGAGGCTTCTGAGGATTTTATTTTGGTAGGGGTTTTATTATACATCTTATTGAATCTTTTGGAGAAGTCAGAGACATACTCTCCATCCATCTTCTTCAAAGACCCGAACTCTGTCATGTAATACATGAAATCCTTCATATCTCCCCACTGCCTCAAGAAATCACTATCCAGGGCTTCAATCCCAGCAATAGATCCGGGGGCCAGTCCTCTAAACCATTTTCTCACTTCACCATCCAGGCTTTGGACGAAGACTCTCATCCAGACATCTTCATTTTCGATGTTCAGGTTGTCTGCATAACTGTAGAAAGTAGCCAGGTGCTCTTCTGCAATTATGTCCCCTTCCCTAGTGAACTTGGGCATATACTTCAAATAATCTCCAGCAGGGAGAGGATTCATAGGATGAGGCAGGATTAAGGGATCATATCTGGCAGCGACTATAGCGTCCATTCTATTTAGAGGGGGATTAGCACCAGCCATAGAAATATTCGGTGGAGGAGAACTTGGAGGAGAAGGAGTTCGCGAAGGGGCTACTGGGAATGAGTCTCGAAGTGGCACGGGAAACAAAAGGGGATTTAAGGAGAAGGCTAATGGGCTCAAGTCAACAGATGCTCTTCTTTGTGCAGGAGTGGTAACAGTAACAAGAGGAGGAGTTGTAAAGATAGGAGTGGGGAAATCATCTGTAGTCCTGGGTCTACGCCAAGGTACAGCTTCAGAGGAGAGGGGAGTGACAAGGATTTCTCCCTCCAATCCCAGACTAGGAGGAGAAAACTTAGCAGGAACACTCCCGAAATTTAGGAAACGGGAAACCTCAAAAAGAGGTCTATTAAGAAACTGAGGAGGAGAAAATGGAGTTCCTACAGAAGGAGATGGCGGATTACCTGGTTCGACGGTGGAAGCTTCTTCTTCAGAGGCCTTTCCTTTTCTGAGAACCACCTCTGGATCAGTTTCAGGTGAAGCTAGAGGCAGTTGTGGGTGAGACTGCATGTGTCTGGCTCTGAAAGCCACAATTAACACGGCAAGTTCACCACAGTGGAGTCGTCACAATGGAGTCGCCAGGTGCACAGTAGCAATCTTCAAAGGCTTTGATACCTGATGCACCTTCAGAATCAGAGGCTCAATGTCGTTCAATCCCAGGGAAAATTTTCAACTTCTTCCCCGGCAACGGCGCCAAAAATGTTAGCGTCGGAAGTCACTCCTGGATTGCTTGCAGAAGCAAGGCCCAACGCCCAACAGTTTTTTGTCACGATGAATTTTAATGGGTGATCAAATGGGTAGAGACTCAGGAAGATATCACTCTAATTCAGGGACTGGGTCTGGTAAGTAAGGAACAAAGGAGGTCTTGATCTAACTTCAGTCAGTGAGTTGATTTAAAGATGAGCAGGTTGAAGACTTAGTGAGAGGAGTGAACAGACCACCTCGGGCAACAGGCCTTTCAGCAGTTTGTAGAGGAAAAACTTTGAATGCAAGATCCTCTTGGTTCAGGGCTTCGGGAAACTGAAAGGGGGACTTGACTGGATCCTCCAATTCCAAGTCGTTCAACACTAAGAAAAACACAGAGACCAATTAGAAACAATGCGACTGTTACAGTGATCCAACCTACATCATCCTATAACAGTCACAACTCGACTGGATCCTCCAATTCCGAGTTGTTCTAATACAATATGAACAAAGACATGGAAAGAAGCTGACATTCATAAGGCAAGAAGTCTCAGATGTTAATACACAACCAGAATAACCAATGCTTCGTTAAAGTTTTTACAATCGGGAGCCTTGCTCAACCATCGATCCATTACAAAATACAAAGACCAAGTCTATATACTCAGAAAAATCCGCCTAACAGAGGCATGCTCAGTCCTCTGAGGTGCGGTGTCCCTTCAATCAAACTCGTACTGATATTCTTCTTCAGGTGCCACCTTAACTGCACATGGCACCTGTAAGGGGAGTAACTGAGCCATTAAAAGTTGAGTTAACGTGTGCAGATCTCCTCTGGCTAGTTGAGGACTCAGCATGGCTTCTTTGGAAAAAAATGGTACGCAGGACCCTCTCGAGCAGACCGCTTGCCAAACTATCCATATCTTACACTTAATGCATGAGGAGAGGTTTCAACCACCCCTTCTCACTTTCATTTACTCCAAGCGAAAACCAGGATTGAGATTGGATCCGATGGCGCCTAGAGATCGCGATGATCCACTCTGTGACTGAACTTGATGCCTTTGGCCCTTCTTGCACAACTCTTTTATTCTCCAAGTGACCACGGGCTGTGATCACGCATTCATTCTCAACGACGCTTTCGGCGTTCGTGAATGGGAGGGGCTGATCCTTGCTCCTCATAATTGCGATGAGCGAAATGTTGAGACGGCTTAATTTGGCGCCACACGTCCCCCTCAGATCTGACGGTTCTGAACTCACTCGGTGATGTCGTGGGCCCGAGTCCTGGATGCTCCCGGCACCTCGTGCATCAGGAATATAACGGAATTGCTCCTTGCGCTTCGAAATTGCGATGGGGGAAACGACGATGAGCTTAATCGCGCGCTAGGTGTCTCCTATGGATAGACGGTTGAGATCCCTCTGTGATACTGCGGGCCCGACTTTGAGCATTTTCGGAGCTTCGGGGTTCGAGGTTTCGAGGTGTAGAATGACATGAAACTCTCACCCTTTGAACTCCCGAATGTTGAAACGCCGACGTGGCTAGATCTCGGGCCATGCGTCCTTTGGGATGGACGACTGCCATCCACTCCTGCACATAATATGGGTGCTATCCATTGCACTAACCTCGGCGCAACTCCGCTAACCGCGATTTTCCGCCAACTGTTGATCTGCTCCTATGGATGGATCCTGACCGTCGACAATATAATCTTGCCCGCTTACTTGCTTGGAAGCCAAAAATGAGATTTTTCGTGCTGCGCTCAGGTGCTTCTCGCGCCACTTACAGACCTAATCACTCTTGTGCCCAGGACAAGTAATGTTACTAACATCTCCAACATCATCGCTTGCCTCTATCTCTAGGATTTCTCTGCATCGAGCATACGCCGACATACCATCAAGACACACCGGTCCTCAATCTGCAAGATGAACTTATAAGTTAATCCCTTTGTACAACAAAAAAATCACATACATCAAAACTTTAAAAATAGAAGATTATGAGGTCATGTTCTTTAGAGACTCACATGAATCATCCCACTGTGCTCCTTGCGGGAGCGCTAAGTCCGTACTTCCCCAAAAATCCATACCAGCATAAGGGAAATCCTCTATCATAGGGAGTTGTTTCTTCCACCAATCGAAGAAATCAACGCCAAAAGAAAAAGATCAGATGACCGACCCCTAGTCGAGCCGAGAAGTTGGTCCATCTTTCCATGCATGGTTCACTAATCAAACATGAAAGCATGCAAATATGTTAATGCAACAGTGGAACTCTCTCCAAAAAGAATGATACTAGCAGAGAGCCATATATGAACTGCTTCTGCTTCTCCGCCTTACATCTTGTGATTTGATCCTTTAAATTAGTCAACACACTAGTTGAAAAGCTTTGGTTCCATGTACTCAATTGCATAGGCCATCCACGATTTGGAAATTAAGTGGGGACAAGTGCTTCCTGCCAACTTAGTAATTGTAAATGGGATAGTGTAGAGAGTACGATATGCTATCTCTTTGATGGCAATCTTGGCACCGGTCTTGCGGGATCCTACCCGACAAATCTCTGAAAGATAACTATATCAATTCTTTTCTCATACTTTGGGTTTTGAAGAACTTCAACAACCCGCAGTTTCTGAGAGTAGTTACAGTTTATTGATCTTGTAAAGCAGCCAAATCATCATTTTCATGCTCTCGTTCCTTCCATTCCAACATGGTGGAAACTAATCTCCTGAAAATGACAAGAAAAGTCATTGATAAAAATTTGAGACCAAAATGGTGCTTTTATGTCAAGTAAAACTCACCTTTTTTTTTATTTTATATATTTTATATTTTTTTTATTATCGATTTTTGCACCTAACGCCCCCCCCCAAAGCAAGCTACATGGAGTCAACACTCCCTTTCTATGTCATGTAGGGCGTCGTTGATGCCCCTCATGAAAACCTAAGGGAGTGTCAATGCTCGAGGGTGCCATTAAAGACCTAACTTGGCTTAAATCTTAGGAAAACTTGCATGAAATGGAGAAATGAAACCATGAAAAGGTAGAGGATGGAAAGAGTGCTTACCTGGTCCATACGATAATCGAAATGATGATCAAGATCTCTTGGAATCAACAACAGAAGAATCGCTCAGAAAGTGGTAAAAATCCCAAATCTCAGAAGGTGAAATGAAAATGAATTAGAATTTGGCCCAATTGGCCCTAATTTTATATTTTAACTAGTTATTTTTATCCACTTTCTTATTAAATTACCCTAGAAGAGCTATTTTTTTTTTTTTTTTTTAAGATCTATGATACTCTTTGTCTAGACATAGTATGTTTGACAGGTTACTAGGAAGCATAACACTTTGATGACGTCATCTTCAAAGAGCATGCTTAGACTTTATTTGAGCTCTTAAAACAACGAAACGTCGTCCGTCGAGCGATAATTTAACCCTTTTTTGGTCTCATTAGACTAACTACAAAAAATGAATACTCTAACAACTTTGGTTAAAAGAGTTCTCTCTCGTATCATTTTATACTTTTTTGGGCCCAAGGGACTAAAATTGATGAAAAAGTCAACTTTGGAGTTTCCTTTAAGTTCTTTTCAAACTCCCATGAAAAACCATTGAGTTTGCCTTCTATGAACTCGTAAAATTATTCATTGAAGGACCCATCTGAGATCAAACCCTTACTTCTTTAGGTTTGTTAAGCATGTGAAGATGAACTTACCAAAGGTGATTTATACCGATCATTTGTTATCCTTCTCAAGATCGTTAAAAAACAAAGAGGTACTCATCTATCTAGATGGGGGAAAAATTTGGGAAGTGGGTCAAGCATCTAAAACATTACGACAACTGTTCTTAGTCGCCCTTGAACGTGGCACCTGTCTGCATTCCACTTATATTTGGGTAATCCACTTGTCTCTGAGTCACACCAATTCTACGTGTTGTCATACTCTTTCAAATCCTTCTAAGAGAACCTTTGGTTGTCATCATATTATGTTTGGATTTATGCCTCGTTGAGTCAATGCTGCCAAGTCACTTGTTGTGCCGCACAATGTTCAAGGGAAGTCTCTACTTCAATCAACCTCTACAATATTATCCATTTTCATACCTGTGTCAATCTGTCCACATTTGCTCTATCATCTCAAATCACTATCCCAATCAGTTTCATGTTGATGATGGGGGATACATCATGGCCCTTCTTCGATGAGTCTGTTCTTGTCGACTGCGACACATTATCCAGGAGTTAGACTTAGAAACCAATTAGTGCCTTGGAGCCTGCATGCCTCAATGACAGGTTTCCTCGCTTTCGATAGTGGGTTTACACCATTGGACCCCAATTAGAAGATTCCGCTGAATGTTCAACTTCAACTCATTGATTCACATTCCCTGGATTGTACTAAGGTACCTTGTGAGTCATTGACATCACTAGTGATTTACCTCACACTTGTTAACAATATACATTATTGATTGGTAATCAAGTGGTTTCTAATATGTTCGACATCAACACATGTATTCACATGGTTAGAATCATACTGGTTCAGGATCAGGATGACGACCCTGGAAACTTTTTTGGCACCTACCAGTGTTATGTGCCTAATCCTTAGGGTGATGCCTCTTGCTAGACCAAGAGGGAGTGTCACCAACACCTCATGCCAAGATTGAAGAGAGCGTCAATCTTGTTAGGGTGGTTTTAACCAATCCCACCTTATTCTATGGGTGATATCCGACACATTTTTGGTGGTTATGATCAAGGGATGACTCATAAGCTCGAGTCACTCCTTTTAAGGTAATCAATCCTAACTTATGGAGGAAAGATCTCAACCTTCCCTTGATCTTCTAAGTTGGTTAAACCTCCCAAGCCTCTATATAAATAAGGCCTTTCAAGGGTGGGGGAGATTAGATGAAGTTAAGGTCCAAAGCATATCAAACCACTGGTTCATTTGTTAGCATACAGTAAGGGGTTGGATAGGAGACGCATTGGAGGAAGCTTGCTCAACATCAAAATAATTGTAAGTACTGTCCATTGTTTCTCATGAATATAAGCTTGGCCTATTCCCATACTTCTGTCTCATTTAGTTTACATATTATGTTTGTTTCATTTAGTTAGATTTACTTTAATCTAACTTTGTACAAGTAGTAGAAGAGGAAGATCGTTCTGTCTAAGTGCAGGGAGATCGTGATCGAGCTAGGACTTGATCCAACGCTGGAGAAACAAGGAGTAGCGAGGACAACCTTCGAAAAATGTGGACTCTTATTTCCTTTTCCCTCTTCTCATTTTCGTGTGTGAATATATAGGAGCAAGGCATGTTAGTGTCCAATTGCTCTATTTTTTCTTAGCCGAAGAAAATCCGACTAAGGGGAGCTTAAGTTGTCCGTAGGGTAAGATTTCTCATAACACTAAGGTACGATGAAAGAATTTGTGTGATAGTCTATGTTATTATCACAGACTCCAAACTGCAAGTTAATTAATAGCTACTGATAATGTCGGAGCTAACACACACCCACATTTAGATAGAGGATTAAAAGGCTCTGATCACAACTCACTCCTAATGCATGTTTTATGACAAGATGTTGATTTGTTCTCTTCTACTAGTGTTTCTTTATTAGTGTTGTTTGTAGGTTTTATGTTATATTTAATTGTGGTCTAAAATTACATTTAACGTTTGTTGTAACAATTTGATTATAGTGAAGAGACAACATAATTAAGGTGGTCATGGTGTATGGAAGCATTTTATACTGGTTCAAAACCATACTTTTTAACTAAACTCTTTCCTTTTTCATCTTATATCTATGTGAAACATATTTATGTTTCTCTTTATCACTAAACTTTTTTACTTCTTTTCAAATCTTTATCAAGTAGTTACAACATTGAAACTTTCAACAATTCTTGAAATTACTTTAACTACCACTTGAAATGAAATTAATGATTCATTCACTTCACTTTAATATATAATAACAAAAATAAAACCATATAATAAACAAGGAAAAAAATAATATTAATTATTAACATTAAATAAGAAAATTACATTAATGTTTCAAACTCTACATTTATTATAAAAATAATATTAATTATTAACATTAAATAAGAAAATTACATTAATGTTTCAAACTCTACATTTATTATACTATCGTAATTAGATTATAATTACATTTTCCAACTCTACAATTTAAATGGGTCATAAACAAAGCACTAAGTACTTAAATAAAGTTGTCAAGTGGGCACTAAAAAGGAGTTTCAATACATAAAGAAGAAATAAAGTGGAACAAAATCCTTATCATGATGGAATATATCACAATAGTAGTAAATCTTGTAATTAACCTAGAGCAAAATCATATTCTTCATGGAATATGTAGTAAATCTTGTTAAATATCATGGACATTTCTTAGTGCCCAAGTATAGTAATGATAGGTGAAAGCTCACCATCATTACTTCAAAATTTGTTAGGGATGGTTTTGGGACCTCCAAGGATGACCGATATGATTTTTGTTGTTATTTAAATGATGTTTAGTTTGAATTATGTAAGTTAATTGTTTTTATTTTTATTTATTTTTTAATATAATTTTATTACTAAATTATTTAAGTTTATCACTTTTGGAGATTTTTAGTTTGTGGAAGATGTTAAATTCTATACATATTTTTTTTATTTTTTAATTTTAATATTGTTTTATATATGAAAAGTTAAAAAATTATATTATTCAAAAAATTATAATTATTAGTTTTTTCTTAAAATAATACATAATTAAATTATACATAATTAAATTGTAAAATTCATTTCAAACTATTTTTATATTTGATTATTGATCATTGCTTTATTCATCAAAGTCACATATCGACATTATTGATTTGTAAAACATGGTAAAAATGTCTTCAATTACAAAAGGAAGATTGTATTCTCCCTTTTCCCTTTTTACCTTTTTAGTACTAAATGTCACTCTAATCATCATCTTGATTCAATGTTGTAGTTTATTCAAACACTATTACTTGTTTTACCTTGTCCTTGGAGCCACATGAATGGGGTTATTTTCTCGATCTGAAGGGTCTAAATCTTCTCCCTTTTCCCTTTTTACTGCTAGATGTCATTTTAATCATTATCTTGATTCAATGTTGTAGTTTATTCAAACACTATTACTTGTTTTACCTTGTCCCTTGGAGCCACATGAATGGGGTTATTTTCTTGATCTGAAGGGTCTAAATCATGGCTTTTCTTCCCCTTGCTAAAGGAGTCTTGATCTGAAGGGTCTAAATCATGGCTTTTCTTCCCCTTGCTAAAGGAGTCTTCATGCATTAAGAACACTTGGTGAGGCGGGGGGAGGGGATTTACATCATGAGTAAAGACCTTATCTATGTTGTTGTCACACTTTTATGGATATAGAACATGATAATTTCTCAAAGCAACATGATTGGTATTTGTCGAGGTCTTGGTTGGCTAGCTTGAGATCTTTCCACCCTAAGGGCTTTTGATTCTTCCCTTTAGAAACTTGTGAAAGCTTTCCCTATGGACACAATGTTGCCCTATGCCCATGATTGAAATAAACTCTGCATTGAAAGACAATGTGCTTGTAATCCAAGAGTTGGGTCCAAATGTGATCCCTACTTTCCAACACAATTTAAATTGGAAGGCCTTTGCTTAAATTAACGTAAATACAAATCCATCCATATGGGTTGGAAACATTGTTAATAATTTCAAAGGCCAAGATGACGAACACACCCAAGATATTACTAATGGCTCTTAGCATCTTATAGTCCTAAGTTGGGACTAACAACATAGATTCTATGTGTGGCTTGAACCTCAGGGTCCATGACTAGCAACATAGATTCTATGTGTGGGTTGAACCTCGAGGTCCATGACTAGCAACATAGATTCTATGTGCGGGTTGAACCTCCGGGTACATGGCCTCACAAAGAGCCCTCCTACCCCCATAAACTGGGGCACTCTACCTACAACTTAGCATCTTATAGCCCTAATTTGCTACCATCAACATATATTTTGAGTGTGAGTTGAACCTCAGAGTCCATGGTCCCATAAAGAGCCCTCCCACCCCCATCAACCAAAGCCCTCTACGAACTCTAAGGTGAAGAAACCTTTAGCGCTTGAATGGATAACCACAATATCCATTGAAAATGATCCCAATTTTAATGTATCCATACCTAGCATTGTTTTAGGGAATACCCAAGACCATTAAATTTGTAAATCATACTATGTGCAAAATATTACTCTACCTCCTCATTAACGTTGAATTCAAACTTTAAAACTTACACCATATTTAATTGTTCCATAGAAAAGAATGAAAAATAAGCCTATCACTTTGACAATTTACTAAAATATTTTATTTCGAACATAAAAATTAAAAAAAAAAAAAAACATAAAAGTATTTTATTTCCAAAAACAAAAGTAAACAAGGCTCACAAAGAATAACATCAAAATCATACAAAATATTAATAATAATATCAAAATCTTAAAAAATTATACCATCACATTAAAGAAGAGTTTTATAAAAAATAATAACTCAAACTTCCAAATTAAGAAAACTTTCAATAAAAGCAATGTCTTATAAACTACCTCTCACAATTATTATATATGTAAAATTATTGACATCACACCATTAAAAATACAAAATTTAATTAAAAAATTAAGAAAAGACAAGCAAAGAATTATAAAAAATCTAAATACGTGTACTCTCATTTTCAACGTTAAACACTGTGCATAACGTCTACTTTTTAATATTTTAAACAATTTCCACATACCTTTTATGGAAAAAGCGGTGCTTCAAAGTTGAAAGGAACTCTTGTCCAACCCCAACCCAAACCCTGGTTGAAAAACACCATCCTTCAGCCGGGTTCTATAAACTCCACACCAACCAAAGAATATAATTATTGATCAATAACTCATGAAGCCTAACATCAATTTTCTGTGCGCATATTCTCTGCGACATTGGTCTGTTTTTCAAGGTTTTGATCATCGTTATTTTTCTAATTTTCCGTTTTTAAATTCAGTCTCCCGACTCCGCCCACCTTGGAGGGCTTTTACTACCCCGGGTTCGATTTCCTTCCGCGACGACCGATTTAAATCTCGGACCCTCTAGAAGGAGGAGGAGTCGAAAGAGGACACTCATTTATTTCATTTGAGTGTTTTTTTCAACATCAATCGATCTATCTCTCTATTTATATCTATTCACCGCTTATTCTAGATAAAATCAGATCGACCGCAGCGCGAAAGAAAACAGAGCATTTCACGATTTGGCATCGTAGATCTGGGCGAGATCTAAAAGCAACGCAGGGCTGTATTTCAAATCAGATTTGAAGGAGCGATGTCTACCATGGAGAATTTGATCGGGCTCGTAAACAGAATACAGAGGGCGTGTACGGTTCTTGGAGACTATGGCGGTGAGGGTGCCAGTGCCCTTCCCACGCTATGGGAATCGCTTCCTACCGTGGCCGTCGTCGGAGGCCAGGTCTGACGCAATTTTTTTTTTTCCGTTCCATTGGTGAATTACTTTGCTTAACGCTTCATATTCATCTGATGCTTTGTTTTGGGAAACAGAGTTCTGGAAAATCGTCTGTTCTCGAGAGCATCGTGGGAAGGGATTTTCTACCTCGGGGTTCAGGTGATTTAAATTTGAATCCCAATTTTCTCCATGGAAGGAAAACTGTTACTGATAAACGCAAAGAAATAGGTATATATTTGTCTACGTTGAAAAATTCATTTAAACGGGTCACGTGCAGGCATTGTGACGAGGCGCCCCTTAGTACTACAGCTTCATAAAACAGACGACGGCAGTCCAGACTATGCAGAATTCTTACATCTTCCAAATAAGCGATTCACGGATTTCGGTATGTGTTTCTAAGTTTTTGCCCTTTTTTTCTTAAATTATATTGTAGCTTATGTTAAATTGCTTCCTTGCTAGCTTAGGGCATCTTTGATTCGCTTGATACATTGATTAAAGCAGATAAACGAATTCAAGAAATTCACTGTGCAGAGAATGCTGTTAAATCGATCTGTTAGTCAAAACTTATGTAATTATATTTCTATTTGACAAAATAAGACTGGCATCCTAATGTATCTCTGAACCTATTTTATCTTAGAAGTTTTCTTTCCCCTATTCAGTGCCGTTAAGTTTGGGACTTTTTTGACTTTTCCAGTACATCGTATTTGCAATCCGAAATGAATCAGTTTTACCAAGCACCGAAATTAGAAAATGTCATGACATCAAAAGGAAACCAGTTAAGGAAACATGAGTATTGTGCTAGAAGGGCTACCGTAGGATTTAAGAGACATTAAGGGTTGTATGTATGCAAGTCATATTTTCCTTTGATAGAGGAAATTTTTTATTTAGACACAAAATTTCCCATTTTTAAGAGTGCCATGTACAACACTAACGGTAGGCATAAACAGACAATTGTCTTTCCTGCCAATGATCGTCCAGGATTACTTAAGCATTGTTTAAGACAGTTCAAAATCGGACAATTCACACTAAAGACTTAGATAACACAAACAATTTATACTAAAGACTTAGATAATACGAACAATTCATACTAAAGAGTTAGATAATACAAAAGACTGGTAGCAGCAGCTAAAGTTTGAGGTTCCAGGGGAGAGCTTCTCCTCATTTGCTGGGGTGAGTTGCTCCTTCACATAAACTGGGTTTTGGCATTTGGCAACCTCATCAACCAAATACTCCAGAAAATTGTTAATTTTCTGTTTCAAACCTCCATCTTCCCGGCTTTTCTTTGTCTGATACCTTGTTTATGGTGACAAATTTTTCCAACAGAGCTTGAGAGTTTGCTTCAAATTTCGCCTACATGTGCGAATTCTGCCATTGTCCTGGAGTTGCTGCCCAAATTCACATAATGCATAGTAAGTTTTCTCATTTGGGACCCTGCTTCCCTTGGGCATCTGTGAAGCGCTGGTATATTGGCCCTGCCATGAGAGATCTATATTATTCACTGGTGTTGAATGGATCACCTGCTGTTCAGTCCTTGCTGAAGTGGAAGATTTGGTTTGAGGGTGCACCCTCCTGGCAGAACTGCCATGTTGAGAGCTCTTCTCAATGAGCAGAAGTGAAATGGAGAAAAAATAAAGGTGGTGAAGACAACTCCCACTAGCCTTATGAAGCATACTAGCCATTATTTCACGGTGAACCCTTCTTTCGAGTGAAGTGGCAGGTGTACCTAGCCATCTTCTCTAGAGGCAATCATATGAGAGGATCTGTCACGTGATCAAAGAATGTTTTGGACCAAGTGCCATAATGATGGCACATAAATAGGATCACCAACATTATATAATGCAGGAGAGGAAGGGAGGGGGATGGGCCCCATGGTCTCTTTAGATGGGTAGGTAAGATCTCCTTCTCACTATTCTTCTATCATGGGTGAGTCATTCAAGATTATAATTTTTTTAGATGATACGAATTAAAAGAAAGATTGTGTGGGGCCCTAAACAACTAAATTTTGCCTATATATGCCACTTCCTCATATTTGGATCCCTACTTTCAAAAAATTTGGCAGATTTGTACCTGGTCCGTTTCCATGCAACTAAGACATTATTTCTTTTGCAATTCTCAGAAACATGCTTTAGCAGTTGCAATGTTTGCCCATTATTGTTTTTCTTGATAGTCCCATTAGCCATTTATGGGCAGTAGTGGACATTAATATTTGAATAAAATTAAAACATGGAGCTGTGTTTCCATAGTTCCCTTGTGAAATTCCTAGTCACATTCTTAACTATTAAAAATGTATTTTTTCCTCTTATTGTTGGCACCAAGTTCTATACCAGCAATAGAAGTCAAAATAATTCCTGTGTACTTTATGGAATTTCCCTTATCAAGATTGCCATACAAAAGCTTTTCTTAGGATTGATATTATGAGAGTAGGATAGGACGTCAGGGTAAATAATTGATATTTATCATATGTATACCCACCATATATTCCAGCATCGGTGTTATGGAGTATTGCTAAACCCTGGGGTGCCGTCTTCCGGAAGTCCTGCTTAGCATTATATATACCAGTGAGATACACAAATTATGCTTCCTTTTCAGTAAGTCGCAAGTGTGGCATTTTTGTACATGGCCAATTACAAATGCGTAAACCTTGTTGCCCAGTTGACACCAACTGCAGAAAACACATCTGCACAATGACATCAATCTACTACTGACGAACATCTAGTTTCTAGCATTTAGAATCTGCCCATTATATTTATCAGACATCCCTATTAAAAGGTTAAATGTTATTGCTGCTTGAAACAATTACTTGGGAAGTGACCTTGCTGTTAACACTGAATTTGCTCTTCCAGTGAATTCATTTGTTAAGGACCGATTAGATATTGAGAGAGGATCTTTGCATTGCTATAGCTTTGAGTACTCGCAGCATTCCACTTGAGCATATTTTCCAGATCGACTTTCAGGGACTTAATGTTCAGATTGACATCAGCTTGGAGCACATTCCATTTTTAGCAGGTTCATTACATTCTATTCTTAGCAGGTTCC
>ML809189.1:23656-46995 GCA_009831015.1 Picea engelmannii
TGTATAACACTACATTTATATCACTTGTGAAGTTGTCAATAAAATCAGATTTATAGAATGTATGTCATGATTTGATTTTTAAATAAAAGAGAAGACAAGAAAGACAGAGTGCCTCGTCCTTTGGGAAAATGGAATCACAACATTACTTGATGAAGAAGTTCAAAATGCAAGAAACCAACAAACTATGTAGTACATCAATCTTGCTAATTATATCAACCATATTAACACATAAATTTTCATAAAAAAACTTATAAACCACCATTTCATTTCCATCTCAATATCTACCAATATAAGGTGCAACCATCAAAGTATAGAAAGCAGCAACAACTTTCAAAATACTTAAAAATTAACAGCCTCTCATTCATACACCAATCTGGTTACATCCAAGGGTTGTAGGGCTAGAAACCATTTACAAAACCCTTCTTTACACATCCAAACAACCCACTAAGAATGTGCAACATATCTAAAATAGCAAAGATATACCAGTAGAAATCAAGGTAACAACCCATCAACATGATCAACCATACCAATAGAATTGAACCTTCATTCAACAAGAGCCTTTCCTTCAACAATCTCGATAGAATTGAACCTATATTCAATAAGAGCCTTTCCTTCCTTAAAATATCCTGATAGAATTGAACCTTCATTCAACAAGAGCCTTTCCTTCCTTTAACCTGGAAATAAAATTGTTTGTGACCTTCTAGGGGAATTTCTCCACTTGAAATTCCAATTTGCAAGTGAGGAGTACTTCTCCTTTTATAGTTTTTCTCCCAAATTTACAATAAAATATTATTTAGAAAGCTCTAGAAATTCCTAGATCCACTCTTTCATCCCAGAAAAATAATTAAATATTACATTATGAGCCTTTCAAAGCAAGTCACTCCAAAAATAATAAAAAATGCAAGACCAAGTCCTTGAGTGAATGCTTGATGCCACTTTTCATTTTCTTAGGCAACATTTCCCCTTGAAATGAGCTTTTTTGGTTAAGTATGAAGGCTTTAGATGCTACTTATCCTTATCTATTCTTGGAATGCCCTTCAAGATAACCATTCCAACTAAAATAATGATAAATTATTAATCAATGGTAGCATTCAATCGGGTAGGTAGTTATTCTTCCTCGGGATGTTAAAATTGTAACATATCCAATAGTCTCTCTGCACTTTGAGGATATGGGGTACTTTTATTTTCCATTCAATTTCAAACAAATTCACTAAGGAACTAAAATTATTGTTTTGTTATTAATTATTTATTATTGGCAGCCATGACACTATAGATTTATGCAACCTAAATGTAGCCATTCCATTATTCATGAAACCATAATTCATAAATCTAGGCTAACACGTGCAATTAGAAGAACAAGGTGGAAATTAATTCAACCCTCACATAACCATAACAATTTAGTATTAAACTCAACATAATTCACAGATACAACTAAGAACACTTATGTATTTGGGATTGTTCATCGACTGGCTACATAAGAGGGACATTCCACCCAACCATAGGCTCTCCCTATTGCACCAAGTCTCTCTACAACAGAGGTCGCTCCTAAGTTGAGATTGTGAATCCACAAGGAGCACACTCTTCCTATGGTTGGTTCTAATTTATCTTTTTACGAAACAATTCCCAAGCTAACAATCACCTATAACAATTCTCAATCCACAACCCTCCTCCCCATTAGCCTCCACAACTCAAAGAATGGAATCTCCTTATCTACTCAGCGATCCCTCACACTATCCCACTTCCCTCCAACGCTCTAGCACAAATTGGCCAGGAAATCTCACTGCTAGGATTCTAGGGAATTATCTGTTGTAGGGAATATTTCTCAATTACAGCTATTATCGCACAGATTGTAAGTTGGGAAAAGTTTGACCCAATCTACAAAGGTGAGACAACTATGGGAATACCTACCCACTATCACCTTAGATAAGTATTCCCCTCGCTTTAGAGATGATGTGATCACCTCAAGGGGTGAATCTCGGTGACCCTGGGGGGAAATGAGATGGAAAATGGAATAATGGAAGGTAATACCCCTTTAGGTATGCTATCTCTATTTTGTGGATAACTAAGGAGATTATGTCTTGAGGCCCTCAGGTTGCATATATGGAGTGTCGAGAGATTACATGTCCAACAATACCCTTTTGCACATATGGAAACCCCCCTCACCACCATAGATGGTCACAGACTTCCAGATGGCATCCACCACATTAGTCAGCTTCCGAAAGGCAGCGGGCCTTGCACCATGAGGTACAAGTCAGCGTTATGGTGAGCGTCATTTCAATGTTTTAGCCAGTTGAATATGTTGTATCTTAGATTGCTCTAGATTTCATGATATATGCTTGGACATTATGCCTTTTGCCCTGCTTCACCTTGGTGGTTGACATTCTACCCTAGTAAGTGGTCTTCTTTGGGGATGGGTTTGCTACTAAGAACTCCCTTAAAGAGCCATCATATCATTTCCGACCATACTTACCACTTTCCATTATTATTCCCCACCATTTCCTTATCTCTTGGGATTTTAGGTTGTATTGGCCCAAGAAGGGGTTGTCCCTCATTCTATGGGAAGAAGGGGTTGAAGGCCTAGAGGGATTGATGTTGGGTAAAAGATAAAATCCTTGTATGAACCTTCCATATGCTTCGCCCATGGATCACCCAAGAAAGTAGTGAAACACTTATCTTTGAGTAAAGGGGACCCACAATATAATAATAATGCTCGAAGGATAGGAGGTCTCATCACGAGCTGACCTATCACATCCATGAATATCTAGTGGTATGGCATTGCGATCATCTGGTCACCAAACCAGGGTAATGACTCTTAGTTGCATGGCTGAGAGAAAGGGGGTCTCATCACGAGCCAGCCTTCTCATTTCCACTAGGTGTTTGTGGGTGACATTGCCATTATTTGGTCACCACGCTAGGGCAATGACCTTCAACCTTTTCTTAAAATTATGAAAGAATAAAAGAATGGCAATTAATGGGCTTGGAAAAAGTGCATTGTGGACGAAGGTACCACACACCCTCTACAAAGACACCCTTGAATGAGACACTATGACCCCTTGTATATCATGAGCCCTATGCCCATTGAGTCTTGACCCCAACCACTTCATCCACTTTACATGGCTTAGAGAGGGATCTCTTGGAAACTCTCCTTGACCTAAGGCAAGATCTACCTAATAGGACACCTCGTCAACCCTCCCATATTCAATCTTGACAAGTCCCATAGTATCTTTGAGCATTTAATTGTTTGATATAGTGATATTTGATGCACATGCTTAGGTGGCTCATTTATTGATTGGATTCACTTATCATTAATGTTATGACTTGAGATCCTTGGAGGGTGTGCTCATTTGTCTTTGCAGGACATAGTTGGTGGATAGTTTTGGGAGAACAAGCCTAGCTTGGGCTTCCATGGGGCTACAAGCCCATAGGTTGGATGTCAAGGACTCGCATGCCGGATGAGAAATATCAAACTTGGAAGGCCTTGAGGATGACTTGGATGACATAGCCTAGCCCCCACATGCCAAACGTTTTTCCTAGGAGAGGCAAAACGTCACTCCTAGAGGCATGACATCACCTAGGGGGGTTAGGGGTTGGTGGTGAGGTGCCACTCATTGACACATGGATGTTTTGAGGAGAAGAAGGTATTCACCATGAAGAGATTATCTAGATGCTTGACATGTGGCCTTTGGAGGCCTACCCATGCTTCTCCAAAACCAACGACTTCTTCCAAGTGGCAAAACGTCCCCTAAAGGGAAGATGTCCATGTAAAATTAGGGTTTATTTGTGCAAAAGTGAAACTTTAATGAATGATTTAATATTACTTTGTTAAAGGGGGCAAGATTAGGGTTGTTGACCCCTAGTCTTGTGGTTTACCCCTTAATTTATGGACAAATCACCTTGGTGACATTTTGTATAAATAAGAGATCATAAGATCTCATTTGAAATAAATCTCCCTCATTGTGAGAAGTATTGGTCTGAAATTTTTGCTACCTTCGGCAAATTTGTCTCTCTTAGCTCATGTTTATGCTTATCTCTTGATGTTATGGTTGATGGAAGTGATGCGCTAGCCTTGAAAGACTTATCTCTTGCTATTCTGGTGGATTATCTTGGCATTTTTCCTTGAATTGGTATGGTTTTTACTTTCATGCTATCATTTGTTTCAAGTCAAGGTTATTGTGCTAGGAGCTAGGTGGGAAGTATAAGGGCATACACCCCCACCATAGTCTTCATCATTTTATGCTTCATGTTATTGGTTAAACAAGGGTTTTCTAAGAGAAGTATAAGGGCATACACCCTCTTAGCTTAAACCCTAGCTAAAGAAACTTGCCTTGGGAAGTAAGAGGGTTTACACTCCCAAGGAGTTAGCTTCTCTAGATCTTTCTTTGCATGACACCATTAACCCAATTATTAAGAGCACTACTCATTTTATTATTGCATTGGAGAAATAAAATATTGCATTGGGAAACGTGATTTTTGGTCATTTTTACTTCTTGCAAAGTGGATTGTATTTCTTGTGCCTTGGGCACCTCACAACCACTAGGGTGTCCCCATCAAGGGGATACTTCTTGTTGTTATAAAATTACATCTTCAGCCATTAGGGCTGTAGAACCCCTAACTCATTTGCTTGAATAACTCTCTTATGAACCATTGGATTTTGCTCAAAATTTGCACACTTACTCTTCTTGGTCTAGTGCACCTTTTGGCAAAGTTTGAGGAGTTTCCAATGGTTGATTTTTGTGTTGTAATACATTGAATTTTACAGCCATAAGGCTGATATAATTTTTTGCAGACAAGTGTTTACAACAACCTTATCTTTTTATGCTTGAATATTGGTTTTTCTACTTGATCTCTAGCATTTATTGAGTAGCTTATAGTACCATATTATTGTTGATATATATTTTTATCTATTGCCGCAAATTAGGGACAACAAGTTTAACTTGTTGATCCAACTAACGTACATCATTGCAAAGTCATTTTTCTTGTGTCTCGGGTAGGTATTTCACCATTTACAGGTTACTCAACATACTTGGCAACCCTTGGACCTTCCCAGGACTTCATTCCACACATTTCACTCCACTTAGACTTGACATCTAGGGGATCCACTTCCATCTCTATCCATATCCGTCGCAATCCCCCTGGGGTCACCAGGATCGCCTCCCTAGAGTGACCTAGTCACCCTTGAAGTGTGGGACCTACATCGAGGTGACATTGGGTGTAGGATTCTCAAGTTGTAGCACTTGCTTTGTGGTTGGGTCGGGTTTTTCCCAACCTACAACTTACGCTATAACAAGGTCAATGTAAGAAGTGGAAGATGGCTTGAGTAAGAGTCTTGTTGGTAAGGTTAGGTCGCCAAAGTGAAGTGTACCTGCGGAAGAGTATGATACCTTCCCGAGACAAGACAAAATGAAGAGATACAAGCCAAGATATCCAATGGACAAGCAAGTGAAGCTTGTTGTCCTATACTGCAGTAGTAAACAAGAATATATATCAACAATGAAAAATATTGTTAACTACAGAAACAACCATCCAAAGTATGAAAGAGTTATTAGACAATGAAGCACTAGACAACCAGATAATATTCCAATACTTGAGCACAAACTTTGATGGTCAATTAGAGCTGCTAAATGATTTTTTCAGAAGTCTATTAGAGTATCCTTATGGTTGTAGCGAACAATTGCTACAGTAGCAATATTCAGCCACCAAAAATCACAAGTAAACCACCCAAATGATGCACAATGATTAGTAGATAATTATGGCAGCTTTCTAGCAAATTTTGACGGTTGAAAAGTGAGTAAATGAAAGAGTTTTAAATGAGTTTGTTGCATCATTAATGGTTGTAACATAAATTTATAACAACAATAAGATGTACTTGGCCAATCTAGACACCCTGGTGGCACAAGTAAGCTAAAAGAATGTAAATTTGATTCCACTTTAGACAAACAAAACACGTTATACAATGCAACTATTTTGTTTCTTCAATGCAATTTTCAAATTAGTGCTTTGAATCTATTGGGTAAATGGAATCTCGGTTATAAAATTTGGATTCATAATATCTCTAGGGTTTTAAGCCCTTTTACTCCTTAGAGCATGCAAAACCAACAAAAGTAAATCTAGGAGGGTGTAAGCCCTTTTACTCCCTAGAGCATGCAAAGCGAACAAAAGAAAATCTAGGAGGGTGTAAGCCCTTTTACTCCTCCTAGCAACCTTGTAAAAATGACTTATCAAATTGCAAATAAAATGGACCTTGGTGGAGGGTGTATGCCCTTATACTCCTCCAAGGGTTTTAGACAAGTGTAGCATGAAACAAAAAGAAAATACCAACAAAATGCAAAAAATCCCTTGCCAATTTCACAAGATAGCAAGACCAAACCCTAGTTTACCAAGATAATTCCATCAACATGCAATAGAACAAGCCTCTAAGAGGTGTGTACCACCTTAGCTCCACAATATACCATAACAAGCATCCAAAAAATGTTGTACAAGAGAGACATAGTACAAAATGCCCAAGTAGGGCACAAATTTCAGCCAAGTATCTCTCACACAAGAGAGAGTGAGATAAAATGAAAAGATTCAAGCCTTTATTGATACTAGGCTTTCAAAAAATCATTTTTCCACATTAAATTAGGGTAAACCAAAAAATAAGGGGGCCATCCCCCTTTATTTTTCCCCTTTACAAAGTAATTTGATTTTAACTTGAAAATTGCACAAAAAGAAACCCTAAGGGTGACGTCTTGGCACATTTAGCAAGTAGTTGAGAAATAAGAGGAAGTCGTTGGACCTCCTAAGGCCTTCCCTTCAAGCGCTAGGGTCTTCTCCATGGTGCAAGGGATCCTACTCATAACAAGGTGCCAAGTGTCCATCAAATCATCATCACCACCACCAAACCCTAGCCCTAATCAAGACATCAAGCCCTAAATATGTGGCGTAAGGCCTTTAAAGGCAAGTCGTTGGGCTAGATAGGGCTAGGTGTCAACTCTAAGGTCTCCACTCTTTCCTCCAAAGGCAACATCCAAACTCTGTCTTACCCCAAAGTCTGGGTCATGGCATCCAATATGTGGGCTTCTTTCCCTAATGAAGGCCCAAGTTGAGCTTGTTCCTTCAAAATGTCCACCAAGCAAGGTCCTGCAAAGACAGACAAGTGTGCCCTTCAAGGGTATCAAGTCAAATGTATCATGGCAAGTGAAATCACATTTAATACAAGATCCACCTAAGCATGTACATCAAAACCACCTCATCAAATTAAACAAGTGCTCAAAGACCCTATGCAATTTGTCAAGTTTAGGTATGGGAGGGTTGAAAAGGCGACCTATTGGGTAAGTTATTCCTTAAGTCAATGAGTGTTTCCCAGGTGGACCCTCTCTAAATCATATGGAGAAGTTGAAGTGGATGGGGGTATGACTTTTGGGCATGGGGTTCATGACATACAAGGGTTCGTATTGTCTCATTTATGAGTGCCTTTGTAAAGGGTGTGTTGCACATTTGTTTTCAATGCAACTTTTTTCTAAGCCCATTTATTTGTCATTAATTAATTAAAGTCCAGAACAATTGGGTACTCCAAATGGGTAATATAAGACTTGGGAGGGAGTACCACAATGCCACTTGAAGGGAGAGGTACACAGAGTGCCATAGGGGTAAAGAAAAGGTTGTAACACACTTGTGTAGATCCCTCAACAAGTGGGACATCTATATAATATGAAATTGTTTCTTCCAGGGCTTTGATTTTTTAGGAGAAGCGTTTCATCGTCCTCAAGACCTTCTTGGGAGAGCATCTGGAAGGTCATAGTTTTGGTATTTATCTTTTGCCAACTACATTCCCTCTAGGCCTTCAGCCCCTTCTTCCCATGAAATGAGGTACAATCCCTTATTGGGTCAGTACACCTGAAAATCCCAAAAGACAAGGAAACGGAAAGGATGAAGTGTGAAAAATGATAAGTATGATCGGGAATGGCACAATGACTTATCAAGGAGACCTCCCAATAGCAAACCCATCCCCTAGGGTGACCACTTACTAGGGCACAATGTCAACCACCAAGGTGAAACGGGGAAAAAAGCATAATTTCCAAGCATACGTTCTATAATCAAAAGAAACTTTAAATGCAACATACTCAGATGCCTCAAGCATTAAAGTGAGACTTACCACAATACCTTATGTGTACCTCATGGAGCAAGACCCATTGTCTTCTGGAAGCAAGTTGATGTGGTGAACGCCATCACGACAAACCGAGGATGTGTGGTGGTGAAGTGGGTCTGTGTCTATGCATGTGGATGTTGTAAGTCATTTGTCTCTTGGTACTCCATGTCTGCACCCTGAGGGCCTTGAGACATCATATCCTTAGTTATCCCTAGAAATTGGGGATAACAACAACCAATATACTTTTTGTATGGCCACAATTCTCTATAAATTTGTGATTGCAACTTTCATAGATAAAAAAAAGTCACACACAATAGTTTTCTCTAGGCAATTTCCCCAATTTCCTAGGAAAATGATAGTTCGTAGGGTGATTTCCCAATTCTAGTGAGTTCAACGCTCAGATAATTGAACAACAGTCCTCTTCAAACTCCCCTCACCCCTCAAACCTTCCAATTCGAACCACCATAACAATAATTTTCTTGCATGTAAAGGTAGTTATACTTGCATGGCATGAAGGGGTCGTGTATCCCTTCATGCACTAATCCCCCCTAGGATTAATTAGATGGTAATCCATAATTTGCTAATAATAAAGGACATAATTAAGTTTTATAATACTTTGGGTGAGCTCCCTTACTAAGGTCCCTTCATTATCCTACTAAGCCAACTTATCTTTTCCCTCTTGTGGAGTCTTAGCTCCCCTTCTTTTTGTCTTTCTCTTCTATAATCAGTGGTATACTTTTTATTAACTTTCAATGTTTGATTATAAATTACATCATTTTTCTTATAGCCATTCATCATGTACATACACAATTCCTGAGATTTATTCCAGGCTCACAGAACAATGTTAGGCATCCAAATTAACGATATTTCCTTTCAAAGTGTCGTTCTACCTTCAACTTAGAATGAGACTTCAACAGTCTAATAATTTAGAAACAGAGAGACAATATCTCTTTCCTTGAGATTTTTATCAATAATCAAGAGATGGAAAGAAGAATTATAGTGAACAAAATTGACAAACAAAGCAAGGTATCCAATGTTGATAAATCTTACCTTATTTGCAATAGTAGAAATATGAAATGTATGTCTAAAACATGAATTAAGATGAGAAAAACTATACAGATACAAGTCTTGTTTCACTTACAACAAAACAAAGGAAAATCTATACATGAATGTATATCTAATTAAGTAAACTGCAGTAGTTGTATTAATAAAATAAAATAAATTGTTTTCTTAAACACCATATCACAAAGAAGATGAATTATGATAATCAAAGTAGCAACACATAGAAACACATAACTCAAAGAAATGAGAAGTAGAATCTTTGTTTTCTGTAGAAATTTCTATTAAAAAAATATATTTTTACAGTAGGAGAAAAAAAACCCTCTTCATATCTCAAATGTGTTTGTTTATACAATTTTGTCTTAGCCAAAATCGGTTAGACTTCCACACTTACAGATCCTAAAATAAGAGAAAATACTCTAAATACTAGATGAACATTAAACTGAATATTACAAAGGATTTGAACATCTGTCATGCTTCTGGAAACATCATCGCTTGTTGGCTTCTTGAAGGCTTATCTCTTCATTTTTTTCTCATAGATGCAACTACCTTCTTTTGATCCTTGTATTGAGTGTGCAAATTCAATAATGTAACTACGAACTTAGGGGGCTCTATATTAACATTTAACTCAAAGTTAAAATCCTTTCTATGTACCAATGGTAAATTCTTTTGAACTTTGACTGCAACTTGTTGAGTACTTTGACAGTAAAAATTGTGCTTAACCAGGAAATGGTTTAAAATCTGCAAGTTAGCTTGAGTCATTTGTTGAATGTCAGATTTATCATTTTCTCTGTTTTTCTTCAAATAATTTCTCTTCTCGTTTACATTAAGAGTCTCAATCATTGAATGAACATCACCAAGATCAATCTCATCCATTTCTACAACTACAACCAATAGAGAATTTAAACAAGTTGAGTTGGCTTCTTTGTCCAATCTTTTACTTTCTTCTAGGTTATTTTCTCAGTTCTTTATTGCCATTTCACTCTTTAACTGTTCAAATTATGTAAACTGAGCAAGTCCTGGTACATTTAAACTTTGATTCCACATCATCAATTCCTGAAACTTAGATCTTGTATTGACCAACTCTTTTTCTTTATCAACAATGATTTGTAATGAATCATTGATGATAAGATATTGTTTTTGAATAATTTCCAAGATTTCACAGAAACTATCTTGGGATGACTGTAATACATTATTAACTTCAAGGGCTTGTTTCTTAAAAGAAAAAATATCAACAATTTTTCATTTTCAACCTTTTTTATCTGAGCTTTTAAATGTAGTAATGCATCTTTCAAGGAAAGAGTGTTTTTCAACATTTGTTGATCTTCTTCAAGACTTGTTCTTAATTTTTCTTCTAGTTTTTTGATCTGTCATTCATAACTTTGTCGAACCTAGTTCAGAATTAACTCGTTCCCCAATAATCACCTATGATTGTTTCAAATCATTTTGCAACTGCTCAATCAAAAGATTTTTTTGATCGATCTTTTCTCTTAAATTGTCTATTGACCATAAATTTGTTGTTGCAAAAGCTCCCAAAGACTCGGCCACCTGTTTTCCAAATTCGGGGTCACTCTCTTCCTGACCATCAAATATCATCCCCCTCCTTTTTTTTATTACACCTCCTTTCTTTTGAATCTCTCTTTGTACAATAGTTTTGTAATGTCCCCACTTTGGAACATCATCACAGTGCAGAGGTTTATGATCACCAGAGTAGCCAGATGGATGTTATAGAGAGTACAGGGGTTATTGAGAGGCATTGTTGGGTCCAGCTTGCATTGCTCATAATATTCCATCATTATGAGCCATTCCGCATAGGTTGGCTTTGGTTTCATTGCATTCCGACGATTTCCATGATTTTGACTATTTTGAGCTATAAGTTAATTGAATTCACTGAAGAGGTCATTTTGGGCACATTACATGGAGGAACCTCTCAGTGTAATAGCTCATTGGAATCGAGAGAAGCAACACTACAGGATGGGATGGCTAGAAGTGACTTTCAGTGGCCAGGGAAGCCACAAGGAGAGATAAGGTGCTTTTCAGAGGTTAAAAGGTTAATTAACTAATTAAATATTAATAAAATGAAAGTCACTTTGGAGGGACAAGGTGAGCCAAAAAGTATAAAGGAAAGGCAAGGGCCTCTACTCATTCATTCTTGTCTATCTATCTTTTGGATTTCTAGCTTCTAGCTAGAGGGCCCATTTCTTGGGGGTTTTGAGGGTTTTGACTTAACAAACCCTAGAGAATGATTCAGTGGTGAAAGATTCCACCTAGCTTGTCCCAAGCTTGGTCTCGGAGATGAAATACGCTCCCACACCATTCTAGTTCCAGATCTACTCAGTTGCAAGAAGATTCTACATCAGTTACATGTGCAGATAGAGAGAGGGCGCACCAGTTGAGGGTTTCCAGCAAGAGGGGCGCACCATCCATTGAGGGAGGATTCATGCTAGCTGAGGAGAAGAGATTTCAGGAATTCCAGGTATTGGGTGTTCCTTGCAGGTGTCTTGGCATCATTCTTGGTTGTTTCTGGAGGCATTTCAGCGAATGGTTTATTTGTATTGAGATTGGGACGATTTCCCAAGAGGAGGGCGCACCATTTCTTGGAGGGTGGCTAGATCCAAGGGTCTAGCAGGTCCTTTGATGATTTGAGCACTTGGGTTTCCATTGCAACATCCCAATCTATCATTCTAGCCGATTTGTGGAGCCATTGGAGGTCTCTAGGAGAGAGGCCGAATTATTAGGGTTTCAACCATCCAAGAGGGCGCACCATACATTGGAGGAGGTTCAGATCCATAGGGTTTGAGAGTGATCTTGGAGATTCGGGCACCTGGGTTGTTCTTTCCATCACTCGATCTACTGTTTGTCATCTTTCTTGGGCTGATTGGACACATTTGGCAGCAGGGCCGAATTGTTGAGGAGCGTCAACATTCCAGGAGGATGTGGCATCATCCAGTTAGGGCTTCCGCACTTCATACGGCCAGATCTACCTTGGTATTGGTCTTCATCTCTTATCCAGCCTTTGGAGGCTTATTTTGTATTGTCGAGAGCTTTTTGTAGCAACTCATACTTCTATCTTGGAGCCATTTGTTGAGCATTCCAGATCGGCATCTTCATTGTAGTAGGTTCCTCTATTTCATGAATAAAATCATATTTGGGATGTTTTGTCTTGACTATCATATTACATATGGTTGAGGTATGTTCCATGATTGTATCTTCTTGTTATTTGCTGCAACACACATATAAACACATCAATAAAACCCTAAACGTAACTGTAAGCAAAGTGTTTGATGAAATACCACAACCAAAAAAAGTTTTAAAGTCACCCAAAACCATGATGATCCTGGCATAATGACTTGGGATCATTACAATGGTATCAGAGCTTAGATTCTTTCCAGCCAGTGGGAATTAGCACATGCATGCAGAGCCGTAGAGGGTTTTTCCATAAGAGGAGATGGATAGGATGTGCCTTGAGATATCATGTTTGGAGATCATTTATCGCGGCCTTAGCGAGGAAACTAGGGCTATAATAACCTTCCCATAGTATGAAGCCTATAGAAATCTCCATTGGAGCGAAGAGGATATTTTACATGGGATCATCATAGCAGATAAAAAGAGAAAAGAAGCAGCTAGATGGTGGGAAGAGCAGAGAAACCCCACACCCATTAGGAGCACGCAACCTTGTTACAGTTGCAAGGGGTCGTGGGAACCAGATCATAGGTACAGGGGTAGGGACCAGAAGCACATTGTTGAGGCACACTATGACACTGATGATGAGATGTGTGAGGATGGAGTGATAGATGATGATTTGGGACAATCTGATGATGATAGTGACCCTTGCACAAAGGCTAGTGATAGTGACTCTTGTACAAAGGATGATGCTACTAGCACGCTTGAGGAGGAGGATGACCCTTGTGTAGTGGATAGGCAGTTGGATGGACAGGACGATAGCACCAATGTCTCAGCAGACATATCACATACTACTGAGGACCTTACGCCTCAACAGAGTGGTGACACTAGTGAGGAGACACATGTGTTAGCACCTAGAGCTAATGAGCTTCCCATGATGGCCGTGACACATATGTCATCCTTCCAGACACCTCTGATAGCCACGTCATCTGAGGAGGTCAGTGGCATGTTAGATAGGGTTGATGAGCCTTGTGTGAGGAATGCACACCACAGACATGTAGATCCACCGATCCAGGAGGAGATACAGGGAGTACAGACATGGGACCTTACGCATACAGATCAGCCAGAGAAGATTGAGTCACAGTTTTTGGAGACTCCATTAGTTGAGCAGATTGTGGATGCTGACAGGTCGATGGGACACTCACTTCCAGGATCATCCTGCATTGATGAGGATGCACTCTTTAACAGTCAGGATGACCATGGCACGTGTCTGGATACATCTACATGGGATCCAGGCGCAGATGATAGTAGCAGGGTGAGTGCACAGGAGGATACAGTTGCTCATACATGATACAGTGTGATTCAGAGAGAGATAGCACCTAGTGGTGGGGTGCAGTGGCATACAGGAGTACCTAACAACACAGTAGATAGTGGACAGTTCAGCACGTTATCTTATGCAGAGGGTGTTTTTGGGGACTCCATAGTTGACACTAGCAGGGCTGACAACAACAATGAGGGATATGAGGTGGCACCTCAGCATGACCATGATCAGGAGCCACACCACTTAGCAGCACAGTTGAGAGTCAGTGAGGCTAAGATCATGGCAGTCACCAGGCACAGTGATGACATGCATGCGTTGATGGTAGATTTTTGTTGGAGAGCGTCAGTGGCACATGGTAGTTCAGATGAGGGAATTACCATGGATGATTTTCATACTCTCAGGGAGAGAGTATCTATGATGAGGATCGAATACCAACAGTTGTTGAATGGCAGGGACTACTTATTGAGGATTGGTGATATGTATCATGAGGCTCTGAGGGAGCAGGAGTTGGAGGTAGACAGACTTACTCAGGAGTTGGAGAGCACTCGAGGATTCTTGAGAGGCACACAGACCGCCCTTCAAGAATCAGAGTCTAGATTAGATGAGTCTCTTGAGGAGATTCGTCAGAGATCCACTTCATCTGTCTTAGTGGACACTCAGATGTATCAGTCAGTCACATTGATAGAGGATGTTGTTAATCTAGCAGAGGAGCACCAGTTGATCGAGGACACTTCCATTTGTGTTTTGAAAGCAGTTGACCTCCACGTAGAGGTTGATCCAGCAATATGCCCAGGATCTATGATGCAACATGAGTCTATGGGAGATGACATGAGTATGCCAGAGCATACAGTGATGAGTGATAGTTCACAGAGACATGACGAGATGTATGGTGGGATTCAGAGGGGTTTAGTGCCTTACAGGGAGGAGACACACTTAGGGGAGCATGCAAATACCACTCCTTTGCAGCAGCACATGGATATGAGAGAGAACCTTCACCATATCAACAGTTGCATGAGAGATGAGAGATGGAGGTTGGTTGACCGACAGTTGGAGGAGTTACTTCTGGTTGTACCTGATGATTGGGGTTTAGTGATGGCTACGAACGAGCAGTTATCAGGGGTACAGGTATACGTGATTTTGGTCGAATCCTTGGGATTGATCGTGGCAGGTAGTATTTTTCAGTCCTACGGTCAGCTATAGATGCCTCTTTTACCCTTTTCCGACACTTTTATCATGGACAACATCATGAGGAGAGATAGACAGTGGCAGAGGGCATGGAGAGTGCGTGGGCCAAGACCACCTGACAGGAGCACTATTACAGCATCCAACAGTATAGAGATGGATCGTCATAGGCAACCAACTGAGACTTGGTGCGTAATGGTGAGCACCATAAGCCAAATGATAGCAGATGAGCACGGAGGGCTTCCAACGGTGATCACTCTAACACAGGAGTAGTTAAAGGAGGTTGGAAGCGATAAACTTCCAAGTCTTCCATGGGATCCGGGAGCTCACTTGGTGAGCAAGGTGTTTCACTACATGGTGACCCAGGTTGCGCTAGAGAGCCACACACTCCACCAGGGATCATTTTGGAGTGGGTCTACAGGGATTTGTTTGATAGAGAGAGGCAACTTTTCACTCTTGATCATCATGATACGACATGGAGATGGGTGGGAAGGTACTTATTCTACATAGATGTCCTTATAGGTACAATTTTTGGACAGCGGGTCCAATGGCCACAAGGATTTCAGCTTAAGGATCCAGGAGTGGAGGATCGAGTATACATACAGGGAGCAGTCATGCAGGGCCATCATAGTACAGTGTCAGCATGGGGATCTTCGACAGAGACTAGCATGGGACCCAGGGATTGCAGGATTGAGCATTCCACTGACTGACAGGGGAGAGTGGACCATTGCAAGGGAAAGTTATTCTAACTTTCCATTGAGCTTCAATGTTGAGAGGAGTGCATCACTTGCAGGTGTCTCACAGAGGTCTTGCAACACCTCGTTCGGGTATCAGCATGAGCAGTTGATGGAGGTCATATGGATCTTGTTAGAGACTTGGGGAATGGATTCATTCCGGGATGAGACTATGTGTCATATGAAGGAGACTCTCAGAGTTGGTATATTTCAGGTTTATGCTTCCCAGGGGCTAGTAGTTCATGACTTGATATGGGACCCAGGGGGTAGATTGCATGAGTGTTCATATTTGGATGGGTTCTACTGTGTATCCCACAGGTGGACATGGGATCCTGGTATTTTATTTGAGGGGATTTGGTTATTGCTTGAGGACAAACAATTTTCTAGCAGGGGGGACTGTAATGTCCCCACTTTGGGATATCATCACAATGCAAAGGTTTATGATGACCAGAATAGAGAGATGGATGTTATAGCAACCAACACTTTATGCAAGCACTGTCA
Source organism: Picea engelmannii (assembly GCA_009831015.1). Taxonomy (NCBI): domain Eukaryota; kingdom Viridiplantae; phylum Streptophyta; class Pinopsida; order Pinales; family Pinaceae; genus Picea; species Picea engelmannii. Next base: position 39,705 of record ML809189.1, read on the forward strand.
ACAAGGAAAGAAAACAAAGACCAGGTTCAAATCAAAGGAATATTCAACAACAAGACCACTGGAAATTGTGCACATTGATCTAGTTGGACCAACTACAATAAAGGGCTTAAAAGGTAAAAAATACTTTATGTTATTAGTTGATAATTATACAAGAATGACTGCAGTTTTCTTTCTCAAGAACAAGTCAGAAGCTTTTGAAAATTTCAAGATCTACAAGGAAATGGTTGAAAATGAAATGGATTCAAAAATCAAATGCTTGAGATCTTATAATAAAGGAGAGTTCACTTCAAAAGAATTTATGGACTACTGCAACAATCATGGAATAAAAAGGCAATTCTCCGTTGCTAGGACACCTCAACAGAATGGAGTTGTTGAAAGAAAAAACAGGACAGTACAGGAAATGGCTCGAACAATGCTAATAGATTCCAAATTGACAGATATATTTTGGACACGGGCAGTGCATACAACGGTTCACATTCAAAACACAGTAATGCTCAAAAACAACACTGACAAAACTCCCTACGAGCTATGGAAAGGAAGACTAGAAAATGTGAAGCACTTCAGAGTTTTTGGAAGCAAATGCTACATCAAAAGAGAAGATGGAAAAATGAGAAAGTTTGACTCTCGTGTGGACAAAGGAGTACTTGTTGGTTACTCAAGTATACGGAAATCATACAAATGTTACAATCTAAGATTGAACAAAGTTGTAGAAAACATCAACGTAACAATTGATGAAACAGACAGACCAGAATCAAAGGAAGAAGAAAATGAATCAATGGAACAACTTTTCGAAGAAGAAGCAGAAGATGAAAAGGAAGTAGAAGAGGAAGATGAAGAGAATCTGACAGAAGCAGAAGAGAAAGTTCAACAAGTGCCTCCAAAGACACCTAGAAGACGAGTACAAAATAGTCATCCTTCAGATCAGATTATCGGAAACAAAGACGTAGGAGTTGAGACTAGAAGAAGAATTTGTTCACAAGAACAAACACACCTAACACTCACATCTACGATTGAACCAACCTATTTTGAAGAGGCCAGCAAGGATGAATTTTGGAACAAGGCCATGGATGAAGAATTGGATCAAATAGAGAAAAATGACACTTGAGAATTGGTTCTAAGACCAAAGGATAAGAATGTGATCGACACAAAGTGGGTATACAAGAATAAATTGAACGAAGATGGACATGTTACAAGGAACAAATCTAGATTGGTATGTAAAGGATATGCACAGGTTGAAGGAATCAACTTTGAAGAGACATTTTTCCCAGTTGCCAGAATGGAAGCAATATGATTGCTTTTAGCTTATGCATGCTCCAAAAATATTAAAGTGTATCAGATGGACGTAAAATCAGTTTTTCTTAATGGAGAACTTGAAGAAGAAGTCTACATTGAACAACCAGAAAGATTTCAGTTGTCAGAGAATGCAGATAATGTGTGCAAATTAAATAAGGCCTTGTATGGTCTAAAACAGGCTCCTAGAGCATGGTGCTCTAGATTGGATAAATATCTACAACAGGCAGGGTTCATAAAAGGAAGTGAAGACAACAATCTCTACATCAAGGTAATATTTTATTAAGTGAAGTTTATGTTGATATTATTTTTGGTAGTGATGATTACAAGTTAAGCCAAAAATTTGCAAAGGATATGCAGAATGAATTTGAAATGTCATTACTTGGAGAACTATCCTTCTTTCTGGGACTTCAGATACGTCAAAGAAACCAAGGAATTTTTATTTCTCAAACCAAGTATATCAAAGAAATGCTAAATAGGTTCGGAATGGAAGATTGTAAATCAGTTATCAATCCCATGCAAACTAGTTGCAAGTTAAGAAAAGATGATGATTCAAAGTCTACAGATCAGAGGCAATACAGGTCAATGATTGGTAGCCTACTATATGTGACAACATCCAGACTAGATGTAATGCAGACAGTTGGACATGTGGCACGATTTCAAGCAGTAGCAAATGAATCACATGTATTAGCAATGAATAGAATTTTCAGATATCTCAAAGGAACATAAGAGTTTGGATTATGGTATCCAAAAGGAAAGGATCTATCTCTTATTGCCTACACAGATGCAGATTGGGCAGGTTGTATTGATGACCGACGAAGCACCCGTGTAGCAACGTTCTACTTGGGTGAGTGTTTAGTATCATGGCTAAGCAAGAAACAATCATCAGTATCTCTATCTACAACCGAGACAGAGTATATCGTAGCAACAACATGTTGTACACAGGTTCTTTGCATTAAACAAACTTTGACAAATATATAGGTTGAGTATGATGAGCCCATTCCAATCTATTGTGATAATACAAGCGCCATCAATATCTCAAAGAATTCGGTGATGCACTCCAAGATGAAGCACATTCCAATCAAATATCACTTTCTACGGGAATAGGTTGCAGAAAATAACATCAGAGTTGAGTATGTGGGAAAAAAAGAACAAGTGGCAGACATCTTTACAAAACCACTTCCACAGGAAGCCTTTGAGTATATTCTTCGGAGACTCAGAGTTATTTCTACTCCAAAATGAATTCTTTTGAATGCTTATTTTATATGTCTTAGATGTACACGAGGAAGCACCATAAAGAGGACAATTCAGTCAGGGGGAGCAGCCCCAGATGGAAAGATACATTTTCCATTGATGACAAAAGGGGAGAGATTCATCAGATGCAGAGGACAGAGACATGTTTCCAGGGAGAGCATGAGTGATATGACTTCATTATTGCATAACATAATTTCATTTTTTCATCAGAGTGTTGCCATCAATGCCAAAGGGGGAGATTGTTGATTAAGGTTGGTTGTCATTGATGACAACCCTTGAACAAAGCCCAATAGAACAAAGGTTTGGGTAATGGACCCAATTTTGTTTGATGTAAAGATGACTCATTATTTTCTTTTCATAGTTTATAATAAGTACAAATGTGGTCCCCTTATGGTGAAAGCCCTCACGGGAAGATGCTTTGCGGATTGAGTTATCCTAGAAGTATGGTTAGAGAACTCATGCTTATTTGTGGAATAATGAGATGAAGGTTGGTGAATTTGTCAATGAAACTATCCTAGATGGATAGTTCTTATCATGTCATTTTCGGTGGTATGTGGAATGTCACATAACTCCTCACGGTTAAAGAGTTATGGCCAGGAGAAGTTGGAGAACCCAGTTTTGGGTAATGGACCCAAGTTTGTTTGATGGATAATGGTATGAGTTTTGATATATTTTCAGGTAATACTATTCTATATGGATAGTACATGTCATTCCATTTACGGTGGTATGTGGAACATCACATAACTCCTCACGGTTTGAGAGTTATGGCCTTACGAAGTTGGATGACCCTCATATGTCATCTAGAAGCCCCAAAAGGTCAAAGTAGTCAAAGTGGTTTAAGAGATTTTAGAAGTTAAATAATAAAGTAAAGTGATGAGTGTACTATAATTCAAAGTGAATATAAAAGAAATTATTTAAATAATAAATTTAATGGAGAAATTAGAAGTGGTTTAACCCTAAAATAAGGAAAGTGGGCAAAGTGACCTAGAAGATGTTTTTAAGGAAGCTACTTTGAGAGTATAAATAAGAGGCAAGGCTCTCTCATTTTACATCAAACTTGAGCATATTGAATATCTATAGTTGGCTGAGGTAACCAAAGGATATCTAAGCCGAATTTCAGAGGGAAGGTGAAGAAGAGAAGGCCAGAATTCAAGGGAGGATAAATTCTTTTGATGATGCTTTCTAAGGTATGTTATTTATAGGTCATCTCACCATTTTCGTAATAAATTTGTTTCTAGAATGATTTAAACCGTGAAATTGATAGGAAATTGAGAAAACATATCCAAGTATCTGTGGTAAAAAAAATTCTTGTGGGTCGTTGTATTTTTGGGGTTACATTCTGTGGAAAATAGGGTTTGTGGCTAGTCCTAAAACTAGTCTAAGACAGGTGTTTCAGGTAAAAACATCATAAATTCTTCATAACAGATCCAAATTCAGTAAGACTAAATGTGTTGGTTAGAGTATAGTCTTTAGTATTCTGTGTAACATTTTTAGATCCATTCAAAAAACATTTTGTGTGGGGCACGCTCTACAAGGTCGCTCTCTAGAATGAGCCAGGATTCAGCTAGGTATGCCATTTTTTCTATAACTCCTTTTCTGAGAGGTTCCAAGTAGTGACACCTGAAGGAATTGCATTAAATAAACTGAATAACATTGTGTACTATGTTCAGATATTTATTCATTACATGTACACAGTTATGATTATTTCAAGTTAGGGTTGTTGACTAATCCCAAACTAGTCATGTGAGACTAAAGAAAAGTTTGATGAAGATGCTAGTCTCTTGTTGTGAAAGTTAAGGAAGGTTTGCAGGTATGTGATCATATAAACCAAGTCTATTACAGAGTTACAAATCATATTTGGATGATGAATTTGATGAGGGATTTTGGTTAAGGTACATGTTGGGTACATGGTTGAGACAAGTAGTTGATGAGTTGGTACATACATGAGGTGTATAGTTGATGATGTTGGTACATATTGATGAGTCATAGTTGATGATTAGTTGACACATGATTGGTACATATAACTTGGTACATGGTTGGATGCACTTGTTTACGATACAAGTTGATTACAGATTGTTTGGTACAGGTTGGTGCATGGTTGATGCACTTGTTTATGGTACAAGTTTATTACAGGTTGAGGTACAGGTTGATGCATGGTTCAGATATATTGGTACAGGTTTACAACTGTATATCTCACAGTGATAATGTAATAGTGTTTCCATCATTCTACTTCTACTTCAAGGCGGTTGGACGGGGCAAGGACAGATGGTTGTAGCCACCTTCCAGTTGTAGCTGGAGAACATAGAGGGTTGTAGCCTCCTTCTGGTTGTAGTCAAAGAATAGGGGAGTTGGAGTTTCCTTTGTTAATGTTTATGCCATTATTATAGTTCTTTTCATTTCAATAGATAAGAGCATCATAAGAACAAGATCACTAAGAAATACACATTCACAAGAGACACAACATTTATCCCGGGAAACCCTCTAGGGGAAGAAAACCCAGCAAAAACTTCGTTATCATAAATTGCCAATACAATGTTCAAGAGATAGCTCAAACCAATACAGGCAGTCCTCTCCAAAATATGCACCACTCTTCTCCCTCTCTCCAACTGGTAATTGCAACTTGCCTCATAAGAGAATGAGCAAGTGAGTTGTGTGTTAAAGTGAGGCGCTAGCCTCCCTATATATACAAGAATGGCATGTGTGAAAGGGTTTCACTGGCAGGGCCGACCTCTCACTCTGGGTGGGTAAACCCACCTTTAATTTAATTATGGGTCTCAATAATAATTGTTGGGGGCGACTTCTTATTCTGCCTATTACAATTGTCCGATGACCAATCCACAAAAGGGGATTTGGTCCTAATACAATTACCGACATGATTAATCCACAATGGAGATTAATCCAATGAATAAAATAAAAATAATAATAAGAATACTCTTCGCAGTTACATTATTTCAACACTCTCCCTTAACAAGAAGGGTCTTCTTCAACAACATCAGGCGAGAGAGGTTTGCATCATCAGTGCCATCAGGAGGACAGTATCGTCAATATCATCTTGAAACATTGGCTAGCATATTTACGAGTCATCAGAAGTTTTCTTCATCGACAGCATCATCATTCTCGAAAGAATGCTATCATCATCTGCAACAAATATGTATCAGTAAAAAAATGATACCTCGTCACAGCACTAGGCTGGCAGTACTACACTAGCTCAATGTCACAGTTGTTAAGTTGGTAGCTCAGTTTCAGTCACATCTTGCTTTACGTCTAACAACTAGGTCAAAAGCAAGGAATCTCATTATCTCGCTTTACGTCTAACAACTAGGTCAGAAGTGAGAAATCACAACGTCATGCTTTACGTCTAGAAGCAAGGTCAGAAGCATGATTCATCTTGCTTTACGTCTAACAACGAGGTTAGAAGCAAGGAACACATCAACATCTCACTATATGTCTAACAATGAGGTCAGAAGCGAGGAATAATCTTGCTTTACGTCTAACAACGAGGTCAGAAGCAAGGAATCACAACGTCATGCTTTACGTCTAACAGCGAGGTCAGAAGCATGACTCATCTTGCTTTACGTCTAACAACAAGGTCAGAAGCAAGGAACACACAGCGTCATGCTTTACGTCTAACAACAAGGTCAGAAGCAAGGAACACACAATGTCATGTTTTACGTCTAACAACGAGGTCAGAAGCATGACTCATCTTGCTTTACGTCTAACAACTAGGTCAGAAGAAAGGAACACACAGCGTCATACTTTACATCTAACATCAAGGTCAGAAGCATGACTCATCTTGCTTTACGTCTAACAACTAGGTCAGAATCAAGGAACACATAGCGTCATGATTTACGTCTAACAACGAGGTCAGAAGCAATGACTCATCTTGCTTTACGTCTAACAGCGAGGTCAGAAGCAAGGAATAAATATATATACTCCCCCTTTCAGGGAGGGTCCTTTCAGACTATACCAAGCTTATCTCGAAAGTGTTCAAACTTTACACGAGATAGAGGTTTAGTCAACACGTCAGCAACCTGTTCATCCGTTGTAATGTACTGGAGCTTCAAGGATCCTGTCAGTACCATGTCGCGGATGAAATGATAGTGGATCTCTATGTGCTTCGACCTGTCGTGGAATACAGGATTCTCTGTCATCTTTATGCAGCTCTGGTTGTCACATAGAATCACGATTTCTCTCATCTCCAAGTCAAATAGGTCAGTCAACAACTTTCGAAGCCATATAGCTTCGCAACTAACAGAACATGCGGAAATGTACTCTGCTTCCATTGTGCTGAGAGCAATACTGGATTTCTTCCTACTCTGCCACAAGATCATGGCTGATCCCAAATTGAAACAACATCCGGAAGTGTTTTTTCTATCTGCAACGCTTCCTGCCAAATCTGCATCAGTATATCCACTCAATGTGAAGTCGTGATCTCCATCATAGCTGAGACCATAATCCATTGTACCTTTAAGGTACCTCATCACATGTTTTGCAGCCACTAGGTGAACGCGTCTGGGCTCTACTAGAAACTGACTCAAGGTGTTCACTGCAAAACAAATGTCTGGTCTGGTGTTCGTCAGGTACATCAATGATCCAATAATCTATCTGTACAGTGTGGCATCTATCAAATCTGACGAAGTATCGACCAGCAGCTTCAGCTTCGCTTCCATGGGAGTATTCATGGACTTGCATTCTAGCATGTCGAATCTCTTTAAGATTTCGACTGTGTACTTCCCTTGGTTAAGGA
>ML809189.1:68263-97603 GCA_009831015.1 Picea engelmannii
TGTTAGTGTCTTGACCACTTGAGAATCTAAAGGAACATGACCCTAGACCATCAATGACTTACCAAACACCAACATCCATATAATCTTCTTGGATCAAAACATTCATACACCTCATAATTTGTGTTCAATACTTCTTGCAAATAAGATAACATGTCCACACAAAACAACAAATGTGGATAAAAATGTCAAAATCAAAAAGATAAAAATACACTCAAATAAATCCATCCTAAAAAACCAAGCTCAAAGTGGAAACAACAACCCACACATGAAGATCAATGAACTATAAACATGGTATTTCCCATGCACCTCATAACCTCTAGCAATTGAAGAAAGACCCTCAACATAATCAACTCCACCTTTTCAAGAGAATCCTATCATAACTAAATAAAGAGTCTCATCAAGATAAACTCCATCCTTCTTAGAAAATCCAACAACCATGTCCCAATACTCTTCAATACTCCAATTAGTTGTAATCTTGGGATCATTCATTAACTCCACAATACCTTTTGAACATATCTCCATGCCATCCCACTATACATGCTCTACATACACCTTCTAAAAAATAGAAGCCTCTTCTAACTTTTTTTGGCATGTACAAGTGCCATAGGATCAGTAAGAAACCCATTAAGACTACCATGTCACACACCTCTAGCCAAAGTCTTTGAACTTGCTAGACTTCAATCACTAATGGTGCATTGTTTTCCTTCAAATGCAAATCTTTACTGAAATTGAGTCATACAAGGAAAAAAAAAGAAGAATTTTCTTCAAACCAATAACCAAAAAACATTCATTAAACTAAAAAAAAATCACATGATATCACTTGAAAGGAAATGGAGCCCAAACATTTCAATGGATAAGTATCATCATCACCCAACTCCACACTCATTCATCCCACTTGCTCCTGAAGCCTAGTGAATATTTTCCTATCAGAAGTCATAAGTATTGATTCCCCATTATCCACATACCGTACAACACTTGACATGGTGTTGGAAGATAAAAAATAGACCATGGAGAAGACAGTCTCAATTTGGGATGCTAACTCATCCACTCTTGCTACAATATCTACACTCCTAAAATATATTTCTATTGCTTGGCCTTCCCTTTCTTCTTCTCTAGACATTGGTTGGAATAATTCCCCTTTGGTGACACCTACAAAATTTCACAACACTCAAATCCTTCTCACCTTGGACTATTATTTATTATTACCCTTATTGTTTCCTTTCTTGTTTCCCTTCCTCATCCTCTCGATGAGGAATACATCTATTTTATTTGTTCAATAATATTCCCTACCTTATCTCTTTCTACACAGAGTTATCCCAAATCTTATCAAAAGTAGGTAAACTCCCACAAGCATAAACACCTTGGAAAAATGGTTTCGAAAACAAAATAAACCCATTCAATCCAATATGAACCAACTCTCCATCCTCCACTTTTGTCCCTATGGAAACCAATTGGTATTTCAACTATATGGTCATTTCCAAGTATCTAACCATTGTAGTTATGTCTCCCATGTGGATGGTTGAAATCTTGTTTCTCAAAATAATGTTCCTACACACACACACACACACACACACACTAGTGTAAGCCAACCAAAGTGTCATGCATCTCATTATCGATGTTCTTATCTGCTATGTGAGTGAAAAAATAATCCTTCACTAAATCAAGAATAATTCTATTTTCCATGGCCTCCTTCTTACTATGCATGGATAAAAGTTTTGGATCAATATTGATCTCATTCTCAATATTCTCCCAAGGCTATGCATGCTCCAATAGAAAGTGCAACCTACACTTCCAAGGTCTAAAATTGGAATCACCTTCCAACCTTTCACACTCTCTAATATCAGAAGTAGTGATCCATGAAATTTGAATCAACGTAAAATCAATAGTTAACAACAAATCAAATAGAATAAACCTTCTAGGGTTCAAGTGTTCCAACCAAAACACACTAGGATTCAACACCCAACAACCTATAATAATCCAAGCACCTCTTCTAGGTAGGGAATAGTTGAAATAACCAACTCACTCTTCACCGGGAAATAAATCTCAATCAAATCAATTATGATACCATGTGGAAATTTCAGACAATCACCTATTAATGCAAATTTAGAAAGTTCACCTCAACCTTGAGGTTCCTGAGATATACTCCCTGTGAAATTTTGTCCTTATGGTTGTATTTAAATGTAAATTAAAAAATTATAATTTCACTTCCATCCAAACAAATAAACAAATTACAACATATATATATTTCACTTCTATGCCCAACTAAAGTGAATGATCAAAAAATAATTGAAGTCCAATAAGAAAGTAGGCCACCATTTGCAGAAATTTATTGAAGAAGATGTGATGGGTATGGTTTTTATACATCAAAAGGTAATTGTAAAAGGTTGGAATGTGAATAAAGATTGTTGTAATATAGGCTCCTTTAAACAATTAGCATTTTCGATATTGTTGTTAAGGTAGACCATGAAAATTATGAAAGCAAATTTTTAGATAGTGTTCAAGAAAATATAGAACTGAAAGATAATATTGATATTGATTTAGTGCAACAGTGATTAAAAAGTAAAGAAAGGTTCCATTCAAGGAGGAAGGAAAATGATCCAAAACAACATGATATTAATGAAGAAAGCAAAGAGATTGAAAAACATCATGGATGGATATAATGTCTAGGTAATGTTAAACTCGAAATTTTAGTCAAGAATTATGATAGCACGTAGAATTTTTTTGTAAGAAGTTACATTTTCTAAGAAAAATGAAAATATTAAATGTCACTTGTGAATAAAAGTAGATTAATGGATGGAAGGTGAGGACAATTTTTGTTCAATTTTTTTTGAATTCTCATGAAAGTTGGGTTGCAGCACCACAAAGTGTTGATTTCATGATTAAATGATTCTTGTGGAAAGAGTGCCCCCCAAGAATAAAAATAATGAAATAATGGGTTATGAACATGAAGAGATGGAAGGTTGTTGAAACAACATGGTATGTGAAAGAAGTACATGGGTTTAGAAATGTTAACAATTGTGAAAGAAATATACCAAATATTTATTTTTCTTTGTTAAGGAAAAAAATGCTAAAGAGATATTAGTTAGAGAACCAGAATGAGGCCAAACCAATAGAAGAATATTGCATTGAATGGAGTTTTGAAGGAATCATTTTGTTTCCTTTAACAAGTTTTTTTTTATGTTTACATGTTTCGCAGAAGTGTGTAGTGATGCACATGTGGAAAGAACAATCCAATGAAATTTCATGGACTTGAAGAAGTTAATGGTGCAAAGAGAAAGTGTATTCTCAAAGAGGAAATAGAGAAAGTAACAAGAATGAATCTTTAATGAAATTTCTTAAGTATTGAAAAAGTTCAAATCCATAAGACCTATGGAAGTTGAGTGAAGGAATATATCAATATTTCCAAGACTTTAATACTTAAATGTTCTAGGAAGTAAAGATGGTTTGTTCCAAATTGAATAATAAAGCATTATTATGGTGTGACGAGTTGAAGATAGAAAAAAGAAGTATAAATGACAAGATTTAGAATTTTGAACAGATGATTATGGCAAGTAAAAGTATGTTCATTTTTCCTTATGTGTTGAAAGTAATTAAATGAGTTGCAGATAGAAAAAAGAAACATAAATGACAAGATTTAGAATTTTAAACAGATGATTATGGAAAGTAAAGGTATGTTCAGTTTTCCTTATTTGTTGAAAGTAATTAAATGATTAGAAGAGATAAAAAACCAAGATGAGAACTTGGTATTTATTATTTTTAAGATTTCCATAAGAGTTGGCGAGGAGAAAACCTATAAAGTTGTGAATGTTTTGAAATTATCCATTTCAAAAGATATTTGTAGAAATAAAATATTTTCCCTAGAATATGTTTTCCAAACAACTTTATAAATTTACAAGAAAGAGTTTTTGGAAAGTAATCAAGAGAGGAAAATATTAAAATATTGAATGAAGAAAGCATGTATGGAGTTGAACATGTTAGTAATTTGAAAAAATAAGAATATATCAAGTAAACAAAGATGTTGAATGAAGAGTCTCTTCCAAAATTTGATGAAGACTTTCCCCTAGCTAATATGAAGGGGTGCACTAATAAATAACAAAAGAGAAGTTAAGATGTTATATATTTTGAGCATGTGATTGAAATTATGCCAAAATCATATCATAAATGTGTTGCATCGATGTTATAGCATCAATTTCCACTACTTATGCATTGATGACTTTGTTGGCCTTGTCCCTATCCTACTTCCAAACATAATTTCCTTATAACTCCTTTAGATTCTCTAAATTTTTTTTATTTTGGGACTTGTATGTGCCCTAACAGTTATACAACATGTGTATATGCAAGTTGCTCAAAGGAAAGTCGCGTACATGTCATTAAATGCTCAAAAATAATATTTTTACATAATTGTTCATTCAGTTACGGGTTTGGTTAGTTTCCTAACTTGTTTTACCCAAACACAATCATCTCCAACTTCTTGGAGATGATATAAATAAATCATGATCCATGAGTAGAAAGGTAATGATATTTAAAGAGAATGTATGCTGGTTTAATCCCTCCTTTTCTGCAATCCCATGTATTCCCATTGCTATTTTTATCCTCAAACCTAGAAACCCTCGTTTCCATCCATTTCCATGCATCTCCCTATCTGACCAAGAAATATTTTTGGATTTTATTTGGGTTTGTTTTTGCATTGGAGTCAGAGGTTCATCACATATGCAATAGCTTGGGTGGAGGTACCTCGAGTTCATTCGAGGAGCAGTGTCACAACAAGTTCAAGTAACAACTATCCCTCGAATATGTTGTTTAATAATAAAGATACTATTTCCTTCAAATTTTGGTATTCTTTATTTATGTTCATTGTATTTGAATATTTTTTTACCTAGAAGACTAGTTGTTGCAAATAATTCTGCTTTTGATCAAATTTACAAGAGTTATTTATAAGATAACTACATTCCTTTGTAGTCTTGTGCTTGAAATTATTGTAGATTCACGAAGGAGAAATTGGGAAGGAGCGTAAAAGATTCCGACCTTGGGATCTACATCAACCATTGGACACCAAGTAAGTCTTGTTTCCTTATTTTCCAATAGTTAGTTATTTGATCAAAGTAGTTACAAAATTTTTTACTTACTTTCCTTGGAAATTGTTAGTATTTAAGCAGTCACTGATCTATTATGGTTTACCCATAACCATAGGGGATTTTCCCTGCAAAACAATTGGCGACCATACTGGGGACTCTCCTTAGTGGGTTAGTCTCTAGGGAGTCGGGACTTTCTTTGTTTTCTTTATTTCTGACTTTTCTGGTACTTAGTCTTTTCATGCTTTATCAGGCCTGTTGGTTGTCAGTTTCAATTCTTTTTTGAACTTTCTAAGTCATATAAGTTCCTTTCTGTGTCAACATTTGTGTATATACGCGTGTTTCCCTTAAGACAATCATGTACATATGCAATCTACCTTAGAGACAATCACATACATCTCCACGGGAAAGTTTTTTTACAATATTTTTTGTTTGTTGGGGTGTTGGGCTTGGTGTTGGGAATCATTTCCCAGTTCTATTTCTCTATTTTGTCTATTGTTAACTATAGAAGTTAGTAATTTATATATTTTATAAAGAAAAGTAAAAAAAAATGAATTCTTTGTTTTCTTTCTTCGAGTTTATTTCAGTGGTTTTGGATCTCTTTGCTCAGGTCTTTTCAGTTTGGGAAAATTTTGTTTACTATCCTTACAGTGTCAATAAAGTATGGATGGTTCTTTTTACTTCTCTTTTTGGATCTTTCTTGTTCTTCTTTTAAAATAAAATTTAGTTTAAGTTTTTTTGTTTTCTCTTTCGCCATAAAACAAGAAAAAACAAAAATAGTGTAGAAGGTGTTCTTTGTGCTTACCTTTTTGGTCTTTACCTTCATTTTTCCGCTAAAAAGGAAAAGGTATTTGTGGAGTATGTTTTATTTTCTTAGTGCTTATTGATTTCAGAATACTCTTTGCATTCTTGAAAAACTTTGATTTTCGCAAGTGGTAGTTACAAGTTTAGGTGAAAATGGTAGTTTAGTTTTGCTCATTTTCAAATAGTTGCATTGCATCCAAGAATTATCATTAGTATTCATTGCATTTGAATGAATGTCTACATTTCTTGCATGACATTAAAATAATAAAGAGTTTTTATTTCTTTGAAGTGTTCCTTAACACTGCTTTCTTTGAAGAATAAGTTTATTTCATAAAAGTGTTCTCAAAAGTGTTTTGATTTTCTATTGAGTCTCTAAAACATGACTTAGTTTCATGTCCGCTACCTTTTGAGTAAAAAACAACTCCTAAAATGAACACATAACTTAAAATCAATTAAACATTTTGTTTATAGGGTGAACAAACTAGTCTAGGTGTAGGGCCTTAGACTAGGATTGGAGAGATAACTCTCCAAGGACATTAAAACAAACATAGGATTCTGATATAGGGAGAGATAAAACCCAAGTTTTGTATAAGGATATTCGGGATCCTCCTATAATGTAGGATATAAAAATGAGGCAGTGTGAGGAAGATTCAAGGATATAATCCCTTTGAGGATTAATCCACTGTTGTGGAGAGAACGTATACAAGGGTTTCACTAATACCCATACCTCCTTGAGAGGAGGTGCTTTCAGAGCTTTGGGCTTTGTTACCCTACCCATATGTTTGATCCTAACTTTCGACTGTACCCCTCAGACACTGAATGTGATTTAGTATCCTTAGGTTCTTTTCCTAGGATTTTTAAAGGTGATTGTGGGGGGTTTCCCGCGGTACATGGGGTAGACGTCATATCACACTATCAGTACCCCTGGAGGGTGCCCCACAAAACAATGGTAGTTTCACCAGGTATGGATGGTCAGTGGAGGTCAGGGTAACTACTTCTCACTCCTCCATTCATAGGTTCACGGTACTTAATCAACCCATGTCGTCATCTAGAAGATCCTTTGCCTAACTTCGTTGCTAATGCGGTCTCGAGACCTAATCCACCTGAGCTGGAGTATTGAAAAATTTGTTTGCATACTTTGTTTCCTTAGGAATTTTTATAGTAGTGTGATCTTAGTGCGTAAATGACCATAGTAAATGTGTTTGTTTCCACCTTCAGTCTATGATTTAAAGTGGCTAATCAATCGCTTCGTCGATCACAGAGAGTTCAATGCCTTCTGCCCATTGAAGTGAATTCTCCATTGTCTCCTCTGAGGTGTCAACTCGATCAAACTGACACTTTTGTACCGAATGGTCCTATTGACATTGTTGAGACAAAGACCACAGATTCAAATTATTCTATGTCTAAGGCTACGCATATATCGAATCTTGAGGTGAAAGGCTCCATTATACCCTTTAACCCTTTGTTGACTAGATCAGACGATCTTGTTCTTTTGTGCCTTTTGACTTATTGGTCAAATAACACTAAAGATCACCCTCTTTGGTAGGCCTTTATGGAAGGCACTTAATATTTTTCTGGGTTGGGGGCCTCTACAACCCCCACTTCAGCTATAGTTGGGGGAGGAATTTTACCTCCTTTCATTTCTAACTAGACTACTAATGTGGTTCAAACCATGGTATATGTGTCATTCAGTGGCTCTGCACCGCTAATTGTTGGGTCCACTCAACCTTTGAGTGCATCTCATTTATCTCCTTTTATTTTTTATGCATTCTCATTTGGAATGTCACTGATTGGCATATAAAACGTATTGACTAGTTCTTAGTCGATTCCTCAAAGTATTAATGTTGGAGTAGGAAGTTCTTCGACTCCCCTCCAATTTGTTCCTTGGAGTGGAGGGAACATCACTCCATCATTCCCCTCACTCAGGAGAGGTTCCTTCCCATCCTCTTCCCATAAAATTTTTGTGGGATGGGGTGGTGTTATGGGTAGAGGATTTCAATCCTCCAGCATGCCTTCAGCTTCCAACCCTTTCACGTTGTTTGGTGGTTTCAACAAAAATCCCTTCCTTTCATATGGAATGGGGGGAAATCCCTTACAAGGTCTATGGAATCATGCTCAAGGGTCGTACCCTTTGCAAGGAATTTTTTCAGGGGGAAAACCCTTCATAAGTCAGAATAAATCGATGCAAGGGGGTTTCCCTTTGTAAGGGATGTCGACAAGAGGAAACCCTACTTTATCTTATGGAAACCGGATGGGTGGAGGTTTTCCTCCTTATAATGAGGAATTTCAAGGTTTCAATAAAAAAAATATCCCATCAACAAACTCTTCCTGGAAACTTGGTGCTATCAATAATCTAGGGTATCCTTTTCCGAATGTTAATCAACCTGGGATCTCCAACCCCTCTATTTGGAATTTGGGTCCACAATCGAGGATTTTGTTTCTGGAAACGTTGAACTTTCCATATCTATCAAAACTCATGAACAACCCAATATGTCATGATCTGAACTATCCCCTGGTCCCTGTAATCCTTGATTTCTGGGGATAACTAAGGATATTATGTCTCGAGGCCCTCAAGTTGCAGACATGTATTACCAAGAGACTGATGGTTGATAGCGTCCACTGTCACAGATAGAGGCCCCACTTCACCACCACAGATCTCAGGTTCATCATGATGGTATCAACCACGTCATCTTGCTTCAAAAAGACGATGGGTCTTGCTCCATGAGGTACAAGTAAGGTATTGTGGTAAGTGTCACTTTAATATTTTAGGCATTTGAGTATGTTTCATGTAAAGCTTCTTTTGATTATTAAATGTTTGTTTGGAAGTTATTCTCTTTTCCCTGTTTCACCTTGGTGGTTGACATTGCGCCCTAGTAAGTGGTCACCCTTAGGTATGGGTTTTCTAGCGGGAGGTCTCCTTCACAAGTCATCGTGTCACTTTCGATCATACTTATCATTTTTTTCACTTCACTCGTTGTTTGTCTCCTTATCTTTTGGTATTTTCAGTTGTATTGACCCAAAAAGGGATTGTAAATCATTTCATGGGAAGGAGGGGTTGAAGGCCCAGATGTTTGTAGCTGGAAAAAGATAAAATCCAATCATAAACTGTCTACATTATCGTCCATGGATCTTGAGGACACTGAAATGTATCTCATAAGAAACCGATGGGATCCATATAAATAACAATATAAGAATTCCAACCAAGGTAGAGCGTGTGTGGGAAATTTTTTTGATGCTTAGGTAGAAGTCCCACACATTGTCTTCAACTTGGGGAAGAATAATGTGACTAGGGTACAATCAAGGTGGGAATTTTTTTTCATGCTTAGGTAGAAGCCCAACCCTGGCTTCAACCTAGGAACATCTTAAAAAACAAAAGGAAATAAATGGGATTGGAAAGAGGATGCATTGAAAACAAAGGTGCAACACATCCTCTACAAAGGCACCCATAAATGATACAATACAAACCCTTGTATGTCATGAACCCCATGCCCAAAAGTTTTAAACCCCCATCCACTTCATCTTCTCCACATGACTTAGAGAGGTTTCCACCTCGGAAACACTCCTTTAATTAATCAATGATTCACCCAATAGGTCACTTTGTCAACCCTCACATACCTACACTTGGAAAATTGCATAGGGTATTTGAGCACCTGTTTAATTTGATGAGGTAGTTTTTGATGTACATGCTTGAAAGAATGTTATATTAAATGTGATTTTACTTGACATGATTCTTTGAATTGAGATCCTTGGAGGGTGCACTTGTATGTAATTGCAGGACCTTGATTGGTGGATGATTTGGAGGAACAAGCCCAACTTGGGCCTTAATTGGGGAAAGAATCCCACAGGTTGGATGCCATGGCCCACACACCAAATGATGATTTTAGCCTTTGGAGGATTGAGAGATACCTTAGAGGACCTCTCCTATCTCTTCAAAACCCAAATTATTTTCCTTTGGAGGCTAGAATGATACATCTTGGGGCTTGGCATCTTGTTGGTGATAGGGTTTGGTGGTGCTGGTGTTGATGATTAACACTTGGCACCTTTGTTTTTAAGAGGAGAAGCCTTGGCTTGATGGAGAAGAACCTAGAGCATGAGAAGGAGGCCTTTGGAGGCCCAGTGTTTCATCCCCAATCTCAATGAATAGCTCCAAGTGCCAAAATGTTTCCCTAGAAGGGTGACATCATGTTTTTTTAGGGCTTTCTTATGTGCAAATTAAATTTTAAAGTTGTAAAGGGGGAAAGTAAAGGAGGTTGGCCTCTTTACTTTTTGGTTTACCCTAATTTAAGTGGACAACACTTTTTAGGAGTTTTGTATAAATAAAAATCATTTCATTTAACTTTAAACATTGCTCTCCCATTGTGAGAAGATACTTGGCTGAAATATGCACCCTCTTTGGGCAATTTGGATATCTCTCTCTCGTGAAAATTTCTTTCAGTGATTTCTCTTGGTATATTTTTGAGCTAAGGTGGTGCATGCCTCTTGGATTCTTCTTCTCTTTCTTATGGATGGATATCGTTTGGTGAGCTAGGGTTTTATCTTGCATCTCTCTTGGAATTGGTAAGAAAAATATACAATTTGTTAGTTCTTCTTTCTTGTTTCATAGTGTTATTGGTTGAAACCCTAGGAGGAGTATAAGTGCATACACCTTCTATCAAGCTTAATCTCATTGCTAGTTGATAAGTCATTTTTGGGCAAGTTTTCTAAGAGGAGTACAAGGGTGTACACCCTCCTAGATTTACCTTAGTTTGAGTTGCATGCCCTAGGGAGTAAAATGTCTTACATCCCTAGGGATGTTGTGGTTCTAAATATTACATCAAAGACTCCATTTACTAAATATATTAAAGGCACTAATCTGAAATTTTCATTGGAGAAATAATTTGTTTTGCATTGGGTAACGTGATTTTACGAGATTCTCAAATTGTTTGAAGTGGAATCAATTTTATGCTCTACTAGATTTCTTGAGCCATTAGGGTATCCTTTTTGGCCAAGGATAAACCCCCCCCCCCTTTCTTTAGTGAAGGATAAATCCTACATAAGGGGGGAATCCTAGGTGAGACTAGAGGGAAATGAGATAGAAAGTGAGGTTGTGGAAGATGATGCCCCTATAGGTCAAACTACTAAGTGGAAAGATTCTTGGGAACGAGTCTTGGAGATTTTCAATGGTTTCCAAGTGCTTGAGTACTGGCGGAAGATAGTTGTACCTGATTGAGACACAAGAAAAGACAAATATACAAGCCAAGATATCCAATGGAGAAGCAAGTGAAGCTTGTTGTCCTATATATAAACAATAAACAATGATACAAACAAGCAAGCAAATGACAATCAAAGATGATAAATAAGTCACTGAAAGTGTAGTTAAATTTGCTAGTAATGAATCCATCTTTGAAAAAACAGATGAAACATATGTAATTCATCCAAATGTGGTTGGTCAAACTACAAATTCAACCATTTCCACCATCCAATCATCAGATGTATATGTTGTGCAGTTGAAGAACCCAAAGGGTAACTAGCAACTCAGAGGGAAGAAAAAGGGTAAAGATAAGAAGGTAGGTGGAAACAATAATAAGAACATTAAATTTCACACAAATGTTGGGGGGATAAAAAGGAAAACAAAAAGGTGAAGTTTCCATGCAATATTTGTAAATATGATCACCTTATAAATTCCCCAAGATGGAAGAGGCTCAATTCTTGTTGGTGCAACAATAGCTTGTTGTGTTGAAGGACCCATTCCCTCAAGGATAGAATATGACGATGGGATCTTCCAGTGGAAATATGCGAGGGGGATCCCAAAATTCACCCTTTCTACATGGAACAATGTCGTTCATCAATATGGTGAATTCAAAGGTTAAGGTGTCGACCAAGACCTGAGATTATGGCAATCCTAAATTAACATCCAAAGGAAAGGAAACTTTTGATCCTCAGAACTCACTTCACATAGAGAAACATGGGGCGATACAATGTCAGACATACTGAAAGGTGGGTACAAGAACTCATTGCACGATCCAAATTCTCAAGATGCACCCAAATATTCCATTGTTGAGGACTTATCTCAGACGCCCTATGCAATGTCGACCCTAGAGGTGCTTCAGAGTTACTTTGCCCAATGAAGTGTAGTGTTGTCCGAAATAGGAGCTACTAAATCCTCAAGCTCACAAGTTATCATGTTTGATACTACAGATGTGAATCCTTGTCTTCCTTATCATGTTTCCTTACAAATCAACGTCATGTATTCCAAACACATTATTGGAAGAGTTGTTGTAGATGAAAGAGCCTTGATATGTGTAATGTCGTATTCTTGTTGGAAATCCATTGGTTCTCTTGAGCTCACGCTATCTCCCACGATGTTAACTACTTTTGATGGATGTTCATTTATGCCATAGAGGTTGATTTATTCCTTCCCTATATAGTTAGTGGGGAAGTCTATTTTTGTAGGGGTGGAAGTGGTCGACGCTCCGCTCGACTACAACTTGTTTCTAGGAAGGATTTGGACATATGTGATGATTGCTTTGATCTGATCCGTTTTATGAGTTTTGTGCTTCCCTCATGAAGGGAATATCATCACAATAGACCATATGTCATTTACCCACTATGAACCCATAGTGAATCTGGGATCTACGGTCCCATTGATTGAAAAATCAAAGACGACAACTGAGAGCCTTGGTGTCATAATGTATCCTTCATTAATGGGTACATTTAACTTCTCAGAACCTATTTTTTATATTCATGATACCTCAGTTGACTACTAGAAATCAAGCCCCTCGATCCCCGTAACTCAAGTGATTTATTTTCGTATGACGTATTTTGAGGATCTCTGGGTGCTACCCTCACTAAGTGAATCGGTGGAAGGTATTGTGCATGTTAGGATGACCATGTCATTATCTACAACTAAGATATATTATCGATTCATCTAACAAGATTCCATATATTATGATCCTACTCCTTTATGGATGAAAGAACTAGATCATATCATAGAGCCCGTATGGGCCCTGAATTATTCAAATTCACTCAATTGTCTTGATATTGTTTTTCCTTATGACGAAGCTATTCTTGAGGAAATAACAGGGCTCAAGCATCCCTGGGAGGACTTTCATCATCGATCTTATTTCCTTTTAGAATTCAATCGAGTTGAAAAAGGATAATTTTTATTAACTATGAGTCGAGGTGTTGATCTCCCCGTGAACCCCTTCGAAAAACATGGTGTCTACACTAATGGGAACATGGAGAATATATTGGAAACTATTTTGATTGGCATCTCCAAGACCCTTGGTGTCATGGAAAATGTGTTTATTGGCATAGGATATTCTCCTAAAGATATATGCACATATACCTCTTTGTTTAAAGAGTTTTGCGACATTTTTTCCTAGTCCTATGAGGAAATGCCAAGAATTGACCCTCATATTGTCGAGCATTGATCTGTATTTTATGAGCAGAATGAAATGAATACATATTATTAAAATATTTGTAACACAGAATAATAGAGATTTTTGGCACAGGGGCAGACCCAGGGTTCAATTCTTCAACATCGCACCAACAAAACCCTAACTACTGGCCCTTTCGGCAACACCTGCGAAGCAGATGAAATCTCACCCAAGGTAGAGGTAGGGGGGGTTGTAGGACTCAGGTGTCTACAACCTAGATGGGACACAAATCTATGATTACAACACTTAACAGAGCATTTATCTAATAACATGCATTAGTTCATAAATCCATTCACATCGCACATTAAACCCTAGATACAGAACAATGCAGTAACAACCATGATCAAGTACTTTTCATCACTTAACACATAGTATTGGATCAGATCTAGCATTCATTTATCATCAATAGAGAACTAAGCATCCATATATCTATCTAACATACATAAATATCAATACACTAATAACATAAACAACATCAACAACATCGCCCAAAGCATACCAACATAGGATATACATGGTTCGCCCCAGTGTGGGGCTGCGTCCACCAACTCTTCTTCTTCTTTATTAGTCTCCTTCAATATTCTTACAGGCACAGAGCCACAAAGCTAACTTCACACTGGAAAAGTGATCTGTGCATAGCGCACTAGATCCACCTTCCTCACAATCAGTTCAAGGCACAGAGCCTTATGCAGTCTGTCTGCACAAAGACACTTACAATCACTTGCACTTAGCTAGGACTTTACAGATACTTGCACGAAGCCAACCAGGTCTACTTCTTACAACATATTGTGCACATAGCCAACACCCCCTTCTTACAATCAATTGGCTACTTATTTATACATTACAAAAAGGATTAAACATGGGTAAACCCATGGGCCGACATCCCATACTCATTACATAAACCCTAAAATCATAAAAATCCTGCAAAACAAGCGAGATCCTGTTATCTCCGCTTCACCTGGGCGGTCCATCTTTGACCAGCCCGTCGAAGTCCAAAAAATGGTCAAACATGACCAATGTTCTCTCAAAACTTGGTTGAGGGCCAACAGGCCCCCAACACTCACCTGTGACTCGTCTCGAGTCACTCTGATATGGACAACTCTACCTCAAAGGCCTCGAGATTAGCTCAAGATGACTCAACTTGTTGCTTCGCTAGAGCCTCCTGATTGGCGAACTCCTGAAGTACTTTCTCGATGACAGGCCCTTCCAGGTGTTGTTCCACTATCATGACCATTTTTTCTAGCTATGAGACTTATCCCTCAATCTCTTCGAAAATTGTGCAGGTCTCATCCTGCACCGGCTGGAGTCTTTGTGTCACTTCCATAACCTTGCTTTGTATGGCAGTAATCTGTTGTTGGACTACGCAATTCTCCTACGACCTCTTCATCTTCTCAACTGCAGTAAACAACTTCATATGTGCTTGCACAGTGGAGGCTTGTTGCTTTGCCTCCTGGAGTTGTGCTTCCAATCTCCTCAGCTCTGGATATTCTTCAAGGCTCTCATAGGTCTACGCACTTTGATCACTCAATTGTTTACATTATGAGGCCAATTCCTTGATTCTTTCTATTGTGTTACTGGCAACTTCTTCCCTCTGATCACAGACTTCTTGGGGAGTACTAGGTACTAATTGGAGTTCTAAATATGTTATCCATGCTTGAAGTTGTTGAATGTCTTCTATGATCTTCCCCACTTGCATCTCAGTTGACTTTGGTTCCTCCCGTGTCAAGGCTGACACAGAGCAAAGTGATCTAGTTATTTCCTCTTTGATCGCAATCTGCTCTGCAAGCAATTGGTATTTTTCTTCATGTATATTTGCATTGTTCTGCTTGAACTTTGCCTGAATTTCACTTTTCTCCTCTTGTGCACTCAAAGTTTCTCTAGGACCTCCTCCTTTTATTTCTTTAAATCCTCTGTGGCCTGCTCCTTTTCCTCTTGGGCTCGACAAATTCAAACCTCTGTCACATCTGTTAACCTTCGCAACTGGGTGGGATCATCCCCCAATTCTAAATTTTCTGTTGAGGATGGAGCAGTAGGCACTGCATGGCTCAAATGGATGGCTTGTTGGATGTCTCTGAGATCTTTCTCTATTCTTTCATACATTGACTCCTCTTTGCTCCATGTTTCTGCAAGATGTCTTCTAAAGCGTCTTCTACAGTTGTGATGATGAGATCAATGTCATCCACTGTGAGCACATTCTTCGGCTGAGGCTTGTTGGCGCGAGCCTTCTTTCTTGCCAAAGGTTTCTTCGGGGAAACCTTCCTCTTCTGCGATGCTTCTGCTGTGCTGAGGGGATCCTTTGGCAGTGTAGCTTCACCTTTTTCCTTCTTTTCTCCTTCTTCCCCTCCTTTTTCTTGGTTCACTTCATCTCCTCCTCCTCCTGTAGGTGAGTAAGGCGCAATTTCCTTCGATGTTTTGTCCTTATCATCACTTTCTATGTCTTGGACTTCGTCATTTTTCTTCTTTTTATTTGCGTTTCTCTGTCCATCATGTTCGACCCGGGTAACTAATGGGATTCCGATGATGTCAAGGTCATAAAGTTCTGCATCCTCCATGTAATGTCCCCATTTTGGGACATTATAACATTACAACATTTCAGAGTGTTATGCCTACCTGAGTAGCCAGATAGGGGTGACAGAGAGTTCGAGAGATATTGAGTTGTTTATTCAGGCCCGACTTGCATCGATCATCATCAGGATCCATTCTGCATAGATGGGCTTTGGTTTCGTTGCATTCTGACGATTTCCATAATTTTGAGTTATTATGGGTCATATCTTAATTAAATTCACTAAGAAGGTCATAATGGGCATATTACTTGGAGAAACCTCTTAGTGTAATAGCTCATCAGAATCGGGAGGAAGAGCACTACAAGATAAGATGATGAGAAGTGACTTTCAGTGGCTGGAGAAGCCATCAGGATGGATAAATCACTTTTTAGAGGTAAAATGGTTAATTAATTAATTAATTAAGTGATTTAATCAAGGAATAATAAAATAAAGTAAAAGTCACTTGGAGGGAAAAGGCCAACAACGAATTAGGGTTTCGGGAAGCTATAAAAGAAAGGTAAAGCAACCTAATTCATTATGCATTGTTATGATTTGATGTTGAGAGTTCCCAGAGGAGGAGGAGAGCCGACCTTACTGTTTTGTGGATTTCTGGAGGAAACCACCACCATTGATCGATTTCGGTGTTGAGAGCCACACCCTAGCCCATCGGAGATACCATCTAGGTATTTCATCGTACTTTCCAAGAGTATCCATTGCAGAGTGCGCAGCTCAGCCAGTGAGGGCGCAAGTCAGTTTGAGGGTTTGGAGAGCTGCACGAGATCCGTATCCAGATTGCAGTTTCCTTCCAACCCATTTGAGATCCAGCCAAGGTGTTTCTATTGAGCCATCTATTGTCATATTCTGACGGTGGAATATTGCATATCGACTCATTCAGCCATTTAGGGCGCAGCTCTTCTGGACAGACATTTGGTGTTGCATGCAGAGTTTCAGAGCAGATCCGGACAAATCCTTCCGACCCATTTCCTTATTTGGTGAGACGGTCATTTTGAGCCATATAGCAGTAGATTCCATTGGTAGAATCCTTTTGGGAACATCCAGTGCTCCAGGAGGTGTGCAAACCCCCGTAGGGGTCTAGATCCAGTGCCTTAGAGATCGGATCCAAGATCCGACACTCATCCATTTCAGTCTAGAGGCCAGGGCGCTTCTATTGGAGAAGTTTTCAGTGCATTCCGACGGTCCATTCTTCCGGACGAGTTTTCCAGCTGGTAGCGGTTACCGTATTTCTTCGGAATCGCATATTTTTGTCGATCTATCCGTGCATGCATCAGATCTGCTATCATATTCTGATCACGGGTATTTTTATGTTATTTGATTGTATTCCAATACTGATCCATGAGATCTGATTGACGTTTATATTCTATATTTCCAATAGGCTATTGTATTTCCATGCTCGAACCGTTATTATACATGATATTGGGCAGTTGATGTTCTCTACTTTTGCATGCATCCTTTATACGTTGTTTAAACCTTAAATCTGCAACATGCACATGTAATAACCAACATGCACATGCAATAACCCACATGCACATGCAATAACCATTAAGATCCCAAACATACAACTGAATTGCATCTAGAAACCCACAGTGTATCAGATCTGCAAGACGGAATAGTAGATCAGCAACAAATATATCGATCGGCGAGATCAGGGATATTTCAGTGTTATCAGAGCTTTAGTCCTGCCAGCCTGTGACTAAAGTTGATGAGTTCAGCGGGTGACCCAGAAGGCAAAGAGGATGCTAGGAGACAGATATGAGCAACCAGAGGGCAGTGGTAAGGCCCCCATGGAACCAAAGGCATCCTTCATGCATATTATCAGTGATATGTTAGCTATTCAATGGACCATGTCTTAGTCCTTGTCTCAGGTGGCTGATAGATTGGATATGGTGGGAATTCTAGGCACACAAGCCCCACATGCAGCACAGGGGAACTTGGGGGCAGGCAGTAGACCCAAAAAACCTACTTGCACATACACATCTTCGAGTAGGATTCCCAGACCATGGTTCCCTAGTTTTCAGAGGGCACCACCACCACCAGCACAACAGTCGTTAGCACACAGGCTG
Source organism: Picea engelmannii (assembly GCA_009831015.1). NCBI lineage: Eukaryota > Viridiplantae > Streptophyta > Pinopsida > Pinales > Pinaceae > Picea > Picea engelmannii. The sequence continues at coordinate 86,182 of ML809189.1, forward strand.
CCCACTTAAGCGGAAGACTTTGCAGAGTACAAGAGGGAGTATGCAGCGTTGGGTCCTGACTTTCATCATGACATGACACTGGTCAAGTATTGTGGACTTAGGGGCATGGACCATCCCAGAGAACCTCGGAGAGGAGGACAACAACAACAACAGGGGAATACCATAGATTTCATTCGGAAAGTTGGTAAACTCACCATAACTTCTTTTGACGGATCGTCCAAATCCACTGCCAGAGTTGGGGTACAAAAGTTAGACATGTACTAAAAGATCAACCAGATGATCGAGACTGAGGCTAGTGACTCTTGCGCATTTGAGGGACAGTTGGATGGACAGGATGATAGTGCATGTCCTTAATCTTCCCCGTCAGGCAATGTTGAGGATTCAACACCTCAGCATACTGGTGACACTTGTGAGGATTCATATGTGTTGGCACTTAGACATGATGAGATTAGGAGGTTGGATAAACTACCTATGGGTGTAGACATGGCTTCCAGGAAGTCATGTATGGAGGATAATGAGCTTCCTATGATGAGCGAGCCACATTTTTCATCTTCCCAGTCATATATGCTAGCCACGACACATGAGGATATCAATGGCATTCCTGATATGGTGGAGGAGCCTTGTGTGGGGATTGTACACAAGGGACATATGGATCTGCAGACCCAGGAGGAGAGGTATGGATTGGAGATAGCTGACCTTACACATACCTATCAGTATGAGGAGAGTGATTCACCACTCTTGGAGATTCCATTGATGGACCAGGTTGTGGAGACTAACAACTTGTTGGGACACTTACTCCTAGGATCGATCTACAGTGATGATGATACACTCCTTATTGGTCAGGATGACCATAGCACGTGTCTGGACACATCTGTATGGGATCTAGGTGCAGATGATATTAGTAGGGTGAGTGCACAGGAGGATACAACTGCCCATACATGATACAATGAGATTCAAATGGGGGTAGCAGTTGGTGATGGTGTGCAGTGGCCTACAGGAGGACTCAGTATCATAGTGGATAGTGAGCAGTTCAGTGCCTTATCTTTTGAGGAGTGTGTTGTTGGTGATTCCATTGTTAACACTATCAGTGAGGGGCATGAGGTAGAACCTCAGCGGGACTTTGATTAGGAGTCACGACACTGAACGAGACAATTGAGATTCAGTGAGGACATGATCATGGCATCCACTCGATGCATTGATGATACACATGCATTGGTGGCAGGTTATTGTTGGAGGGCCTCGATGGCACATGATAGTTCAGATAGGGTACTTGCCATTGATGACTTCCATATACTCATGGAGAGAGTGACTGTGATGAGGGCTGACTACCAGCAGTTATTGATGGACAGAGATTACCTATTGGATATTGGCGAGATGTATCATAGGGCACTGAGGGAGAAGGAGCTTGAGGTGGACCGACTCACTCGTGAGTTGGTGAGCACAAGAGGATTCTTGGAAGGCACACAGACAACCCTTCAAGAATCAAAGTCCAGATTAGATGAGCTCCTTGAGGAGACTGGTCAGAGATACACTATATCTATCTCGACAGAGATTCAGATATGTTCCTCAGTTACATTGTTGGAGGATATCTGGGTGTCGCGGGGGCCACCATTCATGGGTAGTTCTGAGACAATTGGTCATACACATGAGGATTCCAGAGTCAGGGGTAGTTACGAGGATGCTTTAATTTGTGTTCTAGTATTGGTTGATATCCACACAGAGGTTGATCCGGCAGTACACCTTGGACATATGAAGATGAGAGAGATGTACAGTGGGATTCATGGGGATACATTGGATGACAGAGAGTAGACACACTTATTGGAGCATGGATATTCCTCTCCCTTGCAGCAGCACATAGTTCTGGGAGATCACCTTCACAATAGAAGCAACTATCTAAGTGATGATGGATGGAGAGTGATTGACCAACAGTTTGTGGAGTTATCTACTGTTGTACCCGATAGTTGGAGTTTAGGCGATTATTCACCATGGGTGCTAGTGGATGATATTTTGGTCCAATCCTGGGGATTGACCAAAGCATATGATACTTTCCAGTCCTACAGTTCGGTGCAGATATTTATGATAGCCTTTCTCGACACTTTTATCATTGACAACAACATAGGGGGTGCTAGACAGTGGCAAGGGACATGGAGAGTTGGTAGGTTGAGACCACCTGATAGGAGTGTCTTGATTGCATACTGTTAGCGATAATTCTTGTCATGGGTTCGAGAGAATTCGGGTCTGCAGATTGCACGAAACGCCTAAGCGCAGCACGGGAAAATCCCTATTTTTCCAAGTAGCAGGTCAAGAGAGCGGGCAAAGTATCATTGGCATCATCCGAGATTGATGATCTCGCGAACTCGGGAGTTCGCAGGTTGAAAACCCAAGTATTGGGTACTCCAAGTCGCGAGTGGCGAAGTAGCGAGAAGACAGGAGCCGTACATCAGAGGAGGAAAGGTGGCAAAGATTGGTGATCTCACGAACTTGGGAGCTCGCAGGGTAAAGGCCCAAGCGTTGGGTGTCTCAAATCATGAAGACGCGAGAAGCGAGATGGTGAGAATTGTTGGATCCCCACGTGGGATCGCGTATCGGGGCCTCGCAAGAAAAGGCTCGAGAATTTGGGCGCGGGGATCGTGAGATTGTGAGAAGCGATATCCCGAAAGCTGGAGGCAGTGGGGGCCATAACAGAGTCAGCGAGTGGAATACAGGTGGCACGAAGCCTCGATATCTCACCGCGAGAAGTCCCGAAGTATTGGTGTTAGGATTCGCGAGTCGCGAAGTGCCGAAGGCATCCTGGACTTGGGCCCACAATGTCGCCGAGAATATCTCAGTCGTCCATCAAAGAGGGACACGTGGTGTGCGATTGGGCTCCATCGCCTCCTCACCCCTCGCAACTTTAAATAAGAAGGACTACCTCCCCCTAGCTACGAGACACGAAGCGCCGAGGGAATTCAAGACTCGGGCCCATAGTATCGCCGAGAAGATCTCAGCCATCCATCAAAGAGGGACACTTGGTGCGCGATTGGGCTCCCTCGCCCCTCGCAACTTTAAAGAAGAAGGACTACCTCCCCCCAGCTGCGAGATGCGAAGCGCCGAGGGAATTCAGTACTCGGGCCCACAGTATCACCGAGAAGATCTCAGTCGTCCATCAAAGAGGGACACGTGGTGCGTGATTGGGCTCCATCGCCTCCTCGCCCCTCGCAACTTTAAAGAAGAAGGACTACCTCCCCCTAGCTGCAAGACGCGAAGCGCCGAGGGCATTCAGGACTCAGGCCCACAGTATCGCCGAGAATATCTCAGCCGTCCATCAAAGAGGGACACGTGGTTGGGCTCCATCACCTCCTCGCCCCTCACAACTTTGAACATCGAGGACCAGCCTCCTCCCAGCCGCGAAACATGAAATGTCGAAAGCGCCTTTGAAGGTAGGCACAGGGTCACAGCCCGTGGTCACTTGGGGGTGATAGAAAGAACTGCGCAAGGAGCCGAAGCGCCGGGTTTGGCTGCAGAAGGGATCACTATGTTCTCCAAGTGCCAGTTCAACTCGATCTAAATCCTAGTACCTGATCGGAGTGAATGAAGAAGAGAGAGGGTGGTTGAAACCTCGCCTCACTCATTAATTGCAGGGGATGGAGGGTCTGGTGAACCATCTGCTCGAGGAAGTCCTGTGCATCGATTTTCTCAAAGACGCCATGCCGAAGTCTTCAACTCGACAGAGAAGTCTGCGCACGTTAGCCCAAAACTTAATGGCTCAGCTACCCTCCTTACAGGAGCCATGCGCGGTTAAGGTGGCGCTTGAAGAAGGATTTTAGTACGAGTTTGACTGAAAAGACACCGAACCTTGGATGACTGGGTGCGCCTCTACGAGGGAAATTTTCCTGAGTATATAGACTCAGTGGTTGTATTTTGTAAGCATCGATGGTTGAGAAGAGCTCCCAGTTGTAAAGCTTTAATGAAGCACTGATACTCTGGTTATGTATAGACTTCTGAGACTTCTTGCCTTATGAATGCCAGTTTCTTTTACATCTTTGTTATACTGTGTTAGAACAACTCAGAATTGGAGGGTCGAGTCGAGTTATAATTGTTATAGGATGATGTTGTAATGGATCACTGTAGCAGTTATGATGTTTTTAATTAGTTCTTGTGATTTCCTTGACGCTGAGTGACTTGGAATTGGAGGATCCAGTCAAGTCTCCTTTCAGTTTCTTCAGACCCTGAACCAAGAAGATCTTGCATTCAAAGTCTTTCTTCTGCAAACGGTTGTAAGCCTATTGCCCAAAGCTATTTGTTCACCCTTCCTACCAAGTCTTCCACCTGCTCACCTTTTAATCAACCCGCTGGCTGAAGTTGGGATTCCAGACCTCCTTCATTCTTTACGTACCAGAGACAGTCCCTGAGTTAGATAAATGTCTCCTCGAGTCTTTATCTCCATTTGATCATCCCTTTATAAACAAATCGTGACATTAGACTGATGGGTGTCGAGCTCTGCTCCTGCAAGCAATCCAGGAGTGACTTCCGACGCTAACATTTCTGGCGTCGTTGTCGGGGACGAAGTTGAATATTTTCCCCGGGATTGAAATACAACGATTAACTGATTCTGAAGGTGCATCAGATATCAAAATTATTAAGATTGTTGTTGTGCACCTGGCGACTCCATTGTGACGACTCCACTGGGGAGAACCTGCTTTATTAATTGTGGCTTTCAGAGGCAAGCATACACGGTCTCATCCACAACTGCCTCTAGCTATGCCTAAAACAGATCCAGAGGTGGTTCTTAGAAAAGGAAAGGCCCCTGAAGAAGAAGCTTCCACCGTCGAAACAGGTAATTCGCCATTTCCTTCTGTAAGAACTCCTTTTTATCCTCAGTTTCTTGATCGACCTCCTTCAGAGGTTTCCCGTTTCCTAAATTTTGGGAGTGTTCCTGCTGAGTTTTCCCCTCCTGGTCTGGGATTAGAGGGAGAAATATTTGTCACTCCCCTCTCCTTTGAAGTTGTTTATCGGTGAAGACCCGTGACTGCAGAATATTTTCCCACTCCTGCACGAAGAAAAGCGCCTGCCGACTTGAGTTCGTTAGCCTCCTCCTTAAATCCTCTCTTGTTCCCCACTCCATTCTGAGACTCATTCCCGGTAGCCCCTTCGCGAACTCATTCTCCTCCCATCTCTCCCCCACCTAATATTCCTATGGCTGGTGCTAATCCCCCTCTGAATAGAATGGATGCCATAGTTTCTGCTAGATATGCTCCCTTAATCCTACCCAATCCTATGAATCCTCTCCCTGTTGGAGACTACTTGAAGTATATGCCCAAGTTCACTGGGGAAGGAGACATGAATGCCGAAGAGCACCTGGGTGCTTTCTACAGTTATGCAGACAACCTCAACATTGAAAATGAAGATGTCTGGATGAGAGTCTTCGTACAGAGCCTGGATGGTGAGGTGAGGAAATGGTTTAGAGGATTGGCTCCAGGGTCTATTGCTGGGATTGAAGCTCTAGATAATGCTTTCTTGAGGCAGTGGGGAGATAGGAAGGATTTTATGTATTACATGACAGAGTTCGGGTCTTTGAAGAAGATGGATCGAGAATCTGTCTCTGACTTCTCCAAAAGGTTCAATAAGATGTATAATATAATCCCTGCCGAAATAAACCCTTCAGAAGCCTCGGCCAAAATTTCTTATGCTAGCGCATTCGGCCCTGATTTCTTCCTTTTGTTGAGAGAGAGAAGAGCCACCTCCTTGGCTCAAATGCAAGATGTGGCCATAGAAGTGGAATCTAATGTGTTAGCAGCTGACAGGTTGAGGAACAAGGCCGATGCAGACAAAAGAAAAGGAAGGTCAGAAGCCTCAACTTCTGGATCATTGGTGCCTCACCCTCAAATGGATGAACTGACTAAGATGGTGAAGTCCCTGTCTGCAGAGATGGAGAAAATGAAGGTTGAGGGGAGGCAAGCATACAAAGGCCCTCAGAACACCGAAAATAAAGGAGGTTTCAGGAGGCCAAATAATTTTACCCCCCCGAATGTGCAAAGAGAGAAGGGAAGAGACAGAGAAGACCAGAAGATTCAGGCCCCTTTTCAAAACAATTTTGTGGCCGAGGGGGAAGAAGGGGAAATAGATGAGCTAGATCCTGAAATCCATTGCTTCGGAGACACTCCTCCTTTTCCTCATCTCACTCAATCAGCCTACGAGGAGTCTCTCATGGAAAATCATCTGAATGAACTAAGCCAGGGAGACAAGGCTAGTGGCGGCCCAGGAAGATATGATCTGAGGTCAAAGAAAAAGACTAAAGCACCTGATGTTCCTGAGCAGTCTACCAGGACCGAGAAACCTGCCAACGAAGCAGCAGACAACCACAGAGGTAAGAAGGCTCAACCCCTCTCTCCCATTATCCAGAATCATGCTCCCAAAGAAAGAGAAATCCCAAAGCTCCCATCTTCTTTTAATTTCAAGCATGAAATTCAAAAGATCAGAATCCCTGTGCCCCTCACAGAGCTAATCAAACATGAAGAATTCAAAAAACTCTTCTCTGAACTTTTACAGTCTGAAGCCTCATGCCTTCCCACAGACTCCATAAATCTCCAAGATGAAAAGCCTGCAGTTATTCTAGGCCCTATGGTAGAAGACAGAGATGACTCATCCCCTCCTTTCTACACCTCCCTGAACATACATGATAAAGTACTGCACAACTGCTTGATGGATTCAGGGGCTTCTCACAACCTCATGCCCAAAACCGTCATGGAAGAGTTAGGACTAGAAGTTACCCGAGCCTATCAGGACCTCTATTCTTTTGACTCCAGGAGAGTTCAATGTCTTGGAGTTATTAAGGACCTAGTTGTGACCTTATTTCAACTGCCCATGAAAAGTGTGGTCATGGATATTGTAGTGCCCGATGTTCCCCCCAAGTTTGGTATGCTTCTATCAATATCTTGGATAAAAAGACTGGGGGGAACCCTGCAGATGGACCTCACATATGCTACTATCCCAGTGTTTGGAGGAGAGCATAGAAGACTATATAGGGAAGCCCAACTGGCCTACATAATCAGTGATGAAGTCAACCCTACCAATCATCCCATATTTTCCTTGGACACTGATTTAGGATCCAGTTTACTACAACTCACCCATGCCCCCGAGCCTCCTCTGACACTTAGAAAGCAGCCCACTGCTTCCCATGAATTTCCTTCCTCCATCACTCCAATCTGGAAAATGTTTTTTGATGGAGCCTGTTCCCGAGAAGGCGCTGGCACTGGGGTGTTTTTTGTGTCCCCTTCTCAAGAAACAGATATCAGTCATGCCTGAGGACAGAGAAAAAACAGCCTTCACCACTCCTTGGGGCACATTCATGTATGCCAAAATTCCTTTTGGATTGATGAATGCAGGGGCAACATTTCAGCGAGCCATGGACATAGCCTTCATCGGGGAGAAGGACCAGTTCGTGGTAATCTATCTAGATGACATCACGGTCTTCTCCAGGACAGACAAGGAACATCGCTGCCACTTAAAAAGGGTTTTCCTGAAATGTCAGAGGTATGGCTTATCCTTAAACCCCAAGAAATCCTTGTTTGCTATGAAGGAGGGGAAGTTGTTAGGCCATATAGTATCAGCAGAGGGGGTGAGAGTTGATCCTAGTAGGGTAGAGGCAATTCAGACCCTATCATTTCCCAGATCTAAGAAGGAAGTTCAGACCTTTTTGGGAAAGATAAATTTTCTGAGGAGATTTGTCTCAAATTTTGCTGAATTGGTGAAACATATCACAGCCATGCTTAGGAAGGTAAATGAAGTAAAATGGACTGCTGAACCCAGGGAATCTTTTATTCAAATAAAGAAGGCATTGACTGAGGCGCCTGTGTTGATCAGTCCTGATTATTCCAAAGATTTCCTGATTTTTTCTTTTTCTTCCTATGATACAGTAGCATCCGTGTTATTGCAGAGAAATGAGGAAGGACGAGAGCAACCCGTTGCCTTCTTCAGCAAGGCATTGCGAGATGCAGAAGTCTGATACGAGATCATGGGAAAATAGGCTTATGCGTTGGTGAAAGCCCTCAAAGCTTCTAGAGTCTATGTCTTGCACTCGAAAATCACTGCATACGTTCCTTCGGCCTCTGTGAAAGACATTCTGATACAGCCTGACATAGATGGAAGAAGAGGTAAGTGGATTGCCAAGATCCTAGAATTTGATCTTGAGATTAAGCCCACCAAGTTGATAAAGGGGCAGGGTTTGGCCAAGTTGTTGGCTGAATCTAATTGCAAAGCCTTAGGGATTAGCTTCATCAATAAGCAAGCTGAGTCATCCAACAAGAATTTTCAGGGTGCCTTGTCCCTAGCAACATGCTCCTGGTACAAGGATATCTTGTACTTTTTGCAAGAATTGAAGCCCCCCGATGGAATGGGAAAAAGCAAAGCAAGGGCTCTAAAGCTCAAGGCGGTCAGGTATTGCCTCATTGACCAAACCTTGTACTGGAAAGACCCTCTAGGGGTATTTCTGAGATGCCTGGACCCACGGGAGGCCCAGAAGGTTATGTTTGATTTTCATAGCGGCCTTTGTGGAGGTCATCATTTCTGGAAGACCACAGCCTGCAAGATACTCTGAGCTGGGTATTATTGGCCCACTTTGTTCCCCGATGTTTGCAGGGATATCAGAGCCTGCACCAAATGTCAAAAGTTCTCAGGAAAGCAGCAGCTCAAATCACTGCCATTGAAACCCATAGTATCTTCGACACCTTTTCAGCAGTGGGGGTTGGACTTCATTGGAGAGATTCATCCTCCCTCAAGTGGTCAGCACAGATGGATCCTGACTGCAACAAATTATTTCACCAAGTGGATAGAAGTTGTCCCCACTAGAAGCACATCCCACAAAGTAATTATCATCTTCCTGGAGGATATCATAGCTTGATTTGGTTGTCCCAGCAGAATCGTCACCGATAATGTTGCTTCTTTCAAATCTGAACCTCTAATTAAGTTCTGCAAGCAGTTCCAGATCTCGCTAATTCACTCCACCCCCTACTATCCCCAGGGTAATGGTTTAGCGGAATCCTCAAACAAAACCTGATAAAGATCATCAAAATATTGTTAGAGGATAACAAAAGAGCCTGGGATTCAAAGTTGAAGTTTTCTCTATGGGCCGATCGTGTCACAACGAAGAAGTCTCTGGGCATTTCGCCGTTTCAACTAGTCTACGGAGCAGAGGCGGTTTTCCCTACTCAGCTCGCCTTACCTGTGGCGAAGTTATTTCAAGACTACGAGGGAGAACCAGATCATATGATCAGAAGAATTCATCAGATAGTGGAAGTGCACCAGATCAGAGAGCAAGTGAGAGACGCGGCTTATAGTCATCAGCAGAAAATCAAGCAAACTTTTGACAGAAAATTCAAGAAAAAGGAGTTCGAGATCGGGGATTTGGTATTCAAGTGGGACGCACCCAGACATGATAAAGGAAAGCACATCAAGTTTGACGCCCTCTGGATCGGCCCCTTTAAAATCTCTGAGATTTTCTCCAACAACACATATGGGTTGCAGGATCTGGAGGGTGAAGAGGTTTTCAATAGCCCAGTGAATGGGCATTTTCTGAAAAAATATTTGATTTGAGCCTTAGACGACTCCTCTGTTTGTAAATATTGTCTTTTAGTTTCTTTGTTTAGTTTCTTTTTCATGTTTTTGTCCTAATAGGTGACTCCATAACCCAATAGCAAGGCATTGAAGCTACAGAAGGAGTTTTTAGAGCATCACAGGGACGACTCTATCCCCCATGGAGCCTATGTTAGCGATAATTCTTGTCATGGGTTCGAGAGCATTCAGGTCTGCAGATTGCACGAAACGCTTAAGCGCAGCACATGAAAATCCCTATTTTTTCCAAGTAGCAGGTCAAGAGAGTGGGCAAAGTGTCATTGGCATCATCCAAGATCGATGATCTCGTGAACTCGGGAGTTCGCAGGTTGAAAACCCAAGTATTGGGTACTCCAAGTCGCGAGTGGCGAAGTAGCGAGAAGACAGGAGCCGTACATCAGAGGAGGACAGGTGGCAGAGATCGGTGATCTCGAAAACTCGGGAGCTCGCAGGGTAAAGGCCCAAGTGTTGGGTGTCTCAAATCACGAAGACGCGAGAAGCGAGATGGTGAGAACTGTTGGATCTGCACGTGGAATTGCGTATCGGGGCCTCGCAAGAAAAGGCTCGAGAATTTGGGTGCAGGGATCGCGAGATTGTGAGAGGCGATATCCCGACAGCTGGAGGCAGTGGGGGCCATAGCAGAGTCAGCGAGTGGAATACAGGTGGCACGAAGCCTCGGGATCTCACCGCGAGAAGTCCCGAAGTATTGGTGTTAGGATTCGTGAGTCGCGAAGTGCCGAAGGCATCCCGGACTTGGGCCCACAATATCGCCGAGAATATCTCAGCTGTCCATCAAAGAGGGACACGTGGTGCGCGATTGGTCTCCATCGCCTCCTCTCCCCTCGCAACTTTAAAGAAGAAGGACTACCTCCCCCTAGCTGCGAGACGCGAAGCGTCGAGGGCATTCAGGACTCGAGCCCACAGTATCACCGAGAAGATCTCAGTTGTCCATCAAAGAGGGACATGTGGTTGGGCTCCATCGCCTCCTTGCCCCTCGCAACTTTGAAGATCGAGGACCAGCCTCCTCCCAGCCGCGAAACACGAAATGCTGAAAGCGCCTTTGAAGGTAGGCACAGGGTCACAGCCCGTGGTCACTTGGGGGTGATAGAAAGAACTGCGCAAGGGGCCGAAGCGCCGGGTTTGGCTGCAGAAGGGATCACTGTGTTCTCCAGGTGCCAGTTCAACTCGATCTAAATCCTAGTACCTTCTCGGAGTGAATGAAGAAGAGAGAGGGTGGTTGAAACCTCGCCTCACTCATTAATTGCAGGGGATGGAGGGTCTGGTGAACCATCTGCTCGAGGAAGTCCTATGCATCGATTTTCTCAAAGACACCATGCCGAAGTCTTCAACTCGACAGAGAAGTCTGCGCACGTTAGCCCAACACTTAATGGCTCAGCTACCCTCCTTACAGGAGCCATGCGCGGTTAAGGTGGCGCTTGAAGAAGGATTTCAGTATGAGTTTGACTGAAAAGACACCGAACCTTGGATGATTGGGTGCGCCTCTACGAGGGAAATGTTCCTAAGTATATATACTCAGTGGTTGTATTTTGTAAGCATCGATGGTTGAGCAGAGCTCCCGGTTGTAGAGCTTTAATGAAGCACTGATACTCTGGTTATGTATAGACTTCTGAGACTTCTTGCCTTATGAATGCCAGTTTCTTTTACATCTTTGTTATACTGTGTTAGAACAACTCAGAATTGGAGGGTCCAGTCGAGTTATAACTGTTATAGGATGATGTTGTAATGGATCACTGTAGAAGTTATGATGTTTTTAATCAGTTCTTGTGATTTCCTTGACGCTGAGTGACTTGGAATTGGAGGATCCAGTCAAGTC
>ML809189.1:98549-112521 GCA_009831015.1 Picea engelmannii
AGCATGTGGGTGTCATGCGTGGTGAGCACTTGGAGAGACCACATCTTGAGGGGAGTCTACCTTGTGTCACACAGGTGGATATGGGACCCCGGTATCATATGTAGTTGGATTCAGTTATTTCTTGAGGACAAGCAATATTTCGGTAGGGAGGACTGTAATGTCCCCATTTTGGGACATTATAACATTACAACATTTCAGAGTGTTATGCCTACCTGAGTAGCCAGATAGGGGTGACAAAGAGTTTGAGAGATATTGAGTTGTTTATTTGGGCCCGACTTGCATCGATCATCATCAAGATCCATTCCGCACAGCTAGGCTTTGGTTTCGTTGCATTCCGACGATTTCTGTAATTTTGAGTTATTATGGGTCATATCTTAATTAAATTCACTAAGAAGGTCATAATGGGCATATTACTTGGAGAAACCTCTTAGTGTAATAGCTCATCGGAATCGGGAGGAAGAGCACTACAGGATAAGATGATGAGAAGTGACTTTCAGTGGACGGAGAAGCCATTAGGATGGATACATCACTTTTTAGAGGTAAAATGGTTAATTAATTAATTAATTAAGTGATTTAATCAAGGAATAATAAAATAAAGTAAAAGTCACTTGGAGGGAAAAGGACAACAACGAATTAGGGTTTCAGGAAGCTATAAAAGAAAGGTAAAGCAACCTAATTCATTATGCATTGTTATGATTTGATGTTGAGATTTCCCAGAGGAGGAGGAGAGCTGACCTTACTGTTTTGTGGATTTCTGGAGGAAACCACCACCATTGATCGGTTTCAGTGTTGAGAGACACACCCTATCCCATCAGAGATACCATCCAGGTATTTCATCGTGCTTTTCAGGAGTATCCATTGCAGAGTGCGTAGCTCAGCTAGTGAGGGTGCAAGTCAGTTTGAGGGTTTGGAGAGTTGCACGAGATCCATATCCAGATTGCAGTTTCCTTCCAACCCATTTGAGATCCATCCAGGGCGCTTCTATTGAGCCATCTATCATCAGTTTTTGACGGTGGAATATTGTAGATCGACTCATTCATCCATTTAGGGCACAACTCTTTCGGACAGACATTTGGTGTTGCATGCAGAGTTTCAGAGCAGATCTGGACAAATCCTTCCGACCCATTTCCTTATTTGGCGAGACGATCATTTTGAACCATATAGCAGCAGATTCCATTGGTGGAATCCTTTTGGGCGTATCCAGTGCTCCAGGAGGTGCTTAACCCCCCCCAGGGATCCAAATCCAGTGCCTTAGAGACTGGATCCGAGATCCGACACTCATCCATTTTAGTCTAGAGGCCAGGGCGCTTCTATTGGAGCAGTTTTCGGTGCATTCCGATGGTCCATTCTTCCGGATGAGTTTTCCAGCTGGTAGCGGTTACCGTATTTCTCCGGAATCACATATTTTTTTCGATCTATCCGTGCATGCATAAGATCTGCTATCATCTTCTGATCATGGGTATTTTTATGTTATTTGATTGTATTCTAGTACTGATCCATGAGATCTGAATGATGTTTATATTCTATATTTCCAGTAGGCTATTGTATTTCCATGCTCGAATCGTTATTATACATGATATTGGGAAGTTGATGTTCTCTACTTTTGCATGCATCCTTTATATGTTGTTTAAACCTTAAATATGCAACATGCACATGTAATAACCAACATGCACATGCAATAACTCACATGCACATGCAATAACCATTAAGATACCAAACATACAACTGAAACGCATCCAGAAACCCCCAGTGTATTAGATCTGCAAGACAGAATAGTAGATCAGTAGCAAATATATCGATCGGCAGGATTAGGGATATTTCACTCCACTGGTACAAGGAATTCTACTGGCCATTCCTTAGTGATTTATTCCATGTCTTCCTCATTCAACTTATAGTAAGACTGCAACTCATCCTTAATTTTATCCCTACGCGTGGTAATGTAGATGAAGTGTCGATCTGCGCGGAACTTTGCTAGCGGCCTGTACTGATGGAGTGTATTCAGTGTCACTCGGGGGAAGGATTCAATGGCGTTCTTCAACTGTAGGTAATAAGTATGGAAGACAACATTCAACTGCCACTAGTTTGCCATATCGTTTGTATACCACAAGGTATCAAGCCTCGTGGCCAAAGGTTCCGATGGCTCAACTTTTGGGAAGGCTTCTCCTTCCGACATTTTCTAAATGACAAATGAAATTAAGATCAATAGCCAATTGAAATGAAATTCATATCCTTGGTCCTACGCTTCGCGACAGTCCTTATCCAACTCATTGACGAGGTAACTTGCCTAGTTCATCTACAGTCCTTCGACACACTTCCCTGTGAGGTCGACTATGAACCTTATGACTTGTGTCGGATGGTTCTTTCGGACGAGATTGACAATGATTAGTTGGAAATCAAGGTGCATTGTGCCATCCTGGATGGAGGCTACCTTGTAGCCTCGCTTTCCCTTCTCTACATCGTCGTAGGCTTCCTTTATTCGCAGTGACATGGAGCGATCTGACGTCTTCATTGGGTAGAAATGGTGAGGGTTCGGTCTCTGCATGCTTAGTCCAGTGATAAGGTGGATCAACGTTGGATCCACAGTGATGTGCCTATCTAACCAAATATAACCACCATGGTAGCACGATAGGAGGAGTTTAACGCAAGCGTTAACCTCCTGATGTCGGCTGAAGTGGGGGATCTTCATTACGTTCAAGATTGTGGAGCGCTTGAGCTCCTTAATCCATGGCTGGGGAACTATCTTGGGCTTCTTTCTAGTCGTCTTCATCAGGTACCTATGAGGTGCGAGCATCGTATAGTTATTTCAGTCTCTGAGGTTGAAGTCGTTGATCTGGAGAGCTGGGATCAGTCCCAATTGAGGTCCAAATACGTGTATCCCTTTCGGGAGGTACACAGTGATGAGAATGTACTCAAAGTCATGCAATAAAATGTCATGACTAACTTCACCAGCCAACGGTGGGGTGTAGTCAGGCAATACCGACGAGATCTGCTTCGCATTAGCCATATTGGCATGGTGTTTTCTTCTTTTCTCAGTCGCAGTTTGGCTAGATCAACATTTCGTCGATGAGGATGCTTGTAATCCGCCCATCGACAATGCCTATATTCCTATAGACATAACTTTCTCAGCCATGAGGTCGATCAAAATCTCCTCTACAGACTTCTCTAGCATGCTATGCTCGCCCGACATTCACACTTGTAATCACAGAGATTGTGTAGGAGAACAGACAGACCAGGTAATCAAATGGACGGTGAGGTCTAGACAACACAGCGCGGTATGTGATCAATTATCTGTTAGCTCAGATATCTCAATTTGCAAAAAGTGGCCCAGTGCGGCATTCGATGGATTAAATCAGTAGCGTCATAACATATTCCTTCAACGGGTCGAATTGCCTTAATCGATATGAATCCATCCGTTATGGCACAGTCTCAACTGTCCAATGGAGATATTTCTAGTAATAACTGTGTTTCTTGTCGTTCTGAAGCATCGTTCTAATGATTGGGACACCTCCAATGGTCATATAGCTTCGTCGTGGTGAAGTCCCATTCTGCGCGGTTCTACTATTCTGGTGAGGTTCAAGTTCTGCAAGTCTGCCTTCTGCGAAGTCTTCTCTGGAACTTCCTACAGTTTTTCTAATTTTGCTTTCTTCTTACGAAGATTTCTGGCCTTCTTTCCTATGATTTGAGTCTCTGGATTCCTCTTTCCATTCTTATTATTTTCTTCCCTTAGCATAGTAACTTCGCACTGTTGAGGGTCTTCCAAAGGTTTCAAGGGTAATACCTCTTCTCTTACTATTTCTGGGGTGAATTCACTTGTTTCTTGTATGGACAGGTTCTTTAAACCTTCTTGTGTTCTTCCAACTTCGATAGCTAGTTCTCTGGCCCTCTATTTCTTCGACTTATCCTCTTGTTCTTCTATTAGTCTCGCTATTTTTCTGGCTATGAAGTCCCTTAATTCATTCTTTTTCTATTATGTAGCTTCCTCTTCTGCCTTCCTTCGAATCTGATCTTTCTCAATCCAAGCCTTTCCTAACAAAAGTGGAAACGGGGCGTTGTTCTCAACAAACTTAATTACATGAGAAATCAATGTTTCATGAGAAATCATAATTACATTAATAACTCTTCCACGTAGGGTTATCATGTTTCCTTTAAACAAGCCTATCCTTCCCAATGAATGTACTATAGCAGGCTTTCCCAAAATTTCCCAAGTGCTTTCTAGCATAATATTCACCTGTGTTTCCTCATCCAAGACACAATCTATATCGAAGTCTCCTATTCTTGTTTCTATGCGTTGCTTCTCTTTGAAGATCTCTAGTAAACTGATGTCTCTATGATCATTCAATGTTTCTTTCAGCTGTAATAACATAGTCTCTGATTCTTTCTAGTTTTCGAACATATACTTAGTCCCTTGACCTTCTTCATATTTTTTTGGTTTCAAGTTCATCTGCTCAACTTTGGCAATCATTCTAGGGAAATCCTCAACTTCATGGCCAATAGCTTTACAATAAATACAAATAGGACTTGTGACAAATAGGACATGAACCAGGGCATTCCTTAGCAAGATGTCTTGGTCTTCTGCAATTATAACACAGTGTCAATCCTCTCTTTCTTTTAAACGATCCCCAACCTTTCATGTACTGCGCACTGAGATCACAGTGATGGAACTGCAATATGCAAAGATTCTTTCTAGGCTCCTGCATCCACTTTTTAGTTCAAAAATTCTTTATATGCATAGGAATAACATATCTTTTACTATCTCTATCAAATCTATTCAGATCGACTCTTTCTTCTAGTTGTGCCCTAGTTTTCAGACTAGGAAAATATCTATCAAACATACCTAGATTCATACTTTCAAAGAAAAAATTTCCACTTATCTTACCTTTATCAGAGAACAAAGATTTAAGATCTTACCTCTTTTCTTAAGATCTAGTTCCTTTCTTAACACAAGGTTTCACAAGTTAAGTAGAATACTATGCACTACAACAACATATCTACACACAAAGCTTTATCTTTTCTTCAGTTCCCAGCAATCACAGCTTCAGGTCCCGACAATGGAACCATTTGTTGGCACAGGGGAAAACCCAAGGTTCAATGCTTCAACAACGCACCAACAAAACCCTAACTATCGGCCCTTTCGGCAACACCTATGAAGCATATGAAGTCTCACCCGAGGTAGAGGCAGGGGGGTTGTAGGACTCGTGTGTCTACAACCTAGCTGGGACATAGATCTATGATTACAACACTTAACAGAGAATTTAGCCAATAACATGCATTAGTTCATAAATCCATTCACATCGTTGATTAAACCCTAGATACAGAACAACGCAGTAGCAACCACGATCAAGTACTTTTCATCACTTAGCACATAGTATTGGATCAGATCTAGCATTCATTTATCATCAATAGAGCACTAAGAATCCATATATCTATCTAACATACATAAATATCAATACACTAAGAACATAAACAACATCAACAACATCAACAACATCACACAAAGCATATCAACATAGGATATATGTGGTTCACCCCAATGTGGGGCTATGTCCACCAACTCTTCTTCTTCTTTATTAGTCTCCTTCAATCTTCTTACAGGCATAGATCCACAGAGCTAACTTCGCACTAGAAAAGTGATCTGTGCACAACGCACTAGATCCACCTTCCTCACAATCAGTTCAAGGCACAGATCCTTACACAGTCTGTCTACACAAATCCTCTTACAATCACTTGCACTTAGCTAGGACTTTACAGATAC
The DNA here is from genome assembly GCA_009831015.1 of Picea engelmannii. NCBI lineage: Eukaryota > Viridiplantae > Streptophyta > Pinopsida > Pinales > Pinaceae > Picea > Picea engelmannii. Next base: position 104,302 of record ML809189.1, read on the forward strand.
TTGCACAAAGCCAACCAGATCTACTTCTTACAACATATTGTTCACATAGAAAACACCCCCATATTACAATCACTTGGCTACTTATTTATACATTACAAAAAGGCATAAACATGGTTAAACCCATGGGCCGACATCCCATACTCGTTACATAAACCCAAAAATCCCCAAAAGCCCGCTAAACAAGCCAGATCCCGTGATCTCCGCTTCGCTTGGGCACTCCATCTTCGACGGGCTTGTCGAAGTCCCAAAAATAATCAAACATGAGAAATGTTCTCTCAAAATGTGGTCGAGGTCCAATAGAGATACAGTAAAATTGTTTTCTATTCAATAAGGAAATAAGTTGAAACTATAAAATGCAATGGAAAACAAGCTTGCTAGAATGGTGGCGACCTATCTCTGAGAAGAGATGTGACGATTGCGCGCATTCACAAGAATATGATTACAATGAGGCTCTGAAGGAATTTTTACAATAATTATGAATTCCAAAACCCTGTACATCCAAAAACCTAACCCGAGGAGATGAAGCACCAAAAGTCATGTGGGCCCCATCGGGGTAAGCTAGTACATCAACTTCCTGGGGTCGTAACTTTTGCATACAACCTCCATTTTAGGCACATGATATCTCGTTGGAAAGGTATATCCAAGGAATACACATGTTTTCTTCAAACTTTGACTCTGTGTACATTCTAATTATGGTGAACCCTGAAAACGTTGTTTAGGGCCTCAAAACGACCCTGGAAGTCAGGGACCCCAAAAACTATGAAAAAACTGCCAAAATGAACCAGTTGGAATAGGTGGGAGGCCACTGACATCCATATAGATCAATCCTCCCCCCTTAGGAAGAAATGGTCTCCTTTGCGTTGAGTTCCCCCATCAGATGAGGAAATTTCTGCTGAATTTGTCCCCGGGTGAGCCACTTGCCTTGGTGCAGGAGTTTCCCTGCTTTGACAACTCGATAAAGCTGGATCCTTTGATGTCAAGTTCCCTTGACCTGTGTGTCCACAATATGATCACTGGATGTATGTTGCATGTATTCAGGGTTGAGCTCTATTGGTTTCAACTGCTCTGTTATCTCTGAGGTGTCCAATAATGGTGGGAAATATGGCCGAAGGAGAGCCACGTTGAATACTAGGTGCAGGCCAAGGAAAGGAGGAATGTTGAGCTCAAAATCATTGTCACCCAAATCCTTGGTGATGGTGTACGACCCATATCAGAGTGGTTAAATATTTTTATGGGGCCCTGTAATGTGTTCTTTCTACAAGTGAAACCAAACTTTGTCGCCCACCTGAAAGTTATGTGGCACCCGATGTTGATCATGGTGTTGCTTGTACTTTGCATTGGACTTATGTAAAATATATTGAACTTGTTGGCAGATGTGTTGGATCCACTCAATGAACCGGGTGGCTTTGTCAGCTTCAGGTGGAACATGGGACGATTCGGCCGAGGTTATCGTCGGGGGTAGTGCAACATCAATGGGACCCAATGGTTGGAATCCCAACCTCGCCTGAAAGGGAATGTGGCCAGTTGAGCTATGTAGGGCTCGGTTGTAGCTATATTGGACATAGGGAAGACTCCCATCCCATGTGCAGGGGTGCTTGGAATTGTACATGTGCAAGATATGCATGATCATATGATTGACCACCTTAGGTTGGAAATATCTCTGGGGGTGGAAGGAAATGGATTTGGTGAGCTTGGTGTCCAGTAATGACCATAGGCTCGACCAGAATGTGATGAGGAACCGACTGTCCTGATATGATAAAATGGTTTGTGGGATTCCAAAATGTACCCATACTTGTTCAAACAAGAGCTTGGAAGTGTCCTCTGCTGTGATTCTCTTCTTGCAGGCGGCCAGAATCACCATCTTGGAAAAGCGATCAACAACCACAAAATCATAGTCATTTCCCCTCTTGGTGGAAAGACGACCCAAAATATAGTTCATTGAGATGGATTCCCATGGCCTATTAGGAGTATGCAGAGGGGTTTACAGGCCATGTTTCTTAGTGGTCAGTTTGGAAATAGTGCAGGTGGTCCAAGACCTAATATACTTGCCGACATCTTATCGAAGTTTCAGCTAGTAGAAATGTTTCTACAACACTGCCACTATATTTTCGATGATGAAGTGTCCTGCCACCCGACTGTAGTGATATTCCCAAATCAACTTTTCTCGCTCACTTGATGGAACATAGAGATTTCCAAGACAACACAACAACCCATCCCGAAGATGGAAATTAGTGACAACTAAGTTTTCACCCAACATTTGGTAGGCAGTGGTAAAGTCAAGGTTTGTCTCATAGAGGTGGGGCCATCTGGAGGTATCATGTCCACAAGAGTCTAGCACCGTGCTGAGTGTCGTGACTGGAGGTCGGATGAGGAAATAAACAACTCGGTTGGTACTTCATGTTTTATACTTGATGTTGAGGTGGAACTACTACAAGTATGTGGACCACTTTTGATGGCAGTCATTCTGCAATTTTCCCTATGTCTGCATGAATTGCAGTGGATTATGATAAATTTGGATGATTGTATCCTTCCCAAGAATGTAATGTCTCCACTGGCGGCAAGATTGCATAATGGATTACATTTCTTTGTCGTAATTAGGGTACTTATGAACATCATTTTATATTGTCTCACTATGATATGCCACAGAGTGGTTGTGTTGACTGAGAACAGTTCCCACGACATAGTCTGAATCATATGTCTCAATCTCAAAGGGATACTAAAGGTTCAGTAATGAAAATACTAGGTATGAGCACAAGTGTTGCTTCAAATCATCGAAAGCTTGTTGGGATAGGCCCCACAATTTATTTTTCTTACCACCACCCCTGGTTACTTGGATAAGGGCCCATGTGATATGAGAGAATCCCAACACGAACCTGCGATAGAAATTGGCAAGGCCCAAGAAGCTCCAAAGCTCAGTGAGTGTGGTTGGGGATGGCCAATCACGAATGACCTAGATCTTGTCTGGATCCACATGCACACCATGTTGATCAATGATGTATCCTAGGTAATGGAACCTATCCATGATGAAGGAGCATTTTTCCAAGATGGCATATAGTTTGTGTTGCCGCAAGGTGTTGTTGGCACAAGGGCAGACCCGGGGTTCAACTCCAAGAGCGCACCAAAAGGCCCTAACTACTAGCCCTTTCGGCTACACCTGCGAAGCAGATGCAGTCTCACCCGAAGAAGCTATGGGGGGGTTTCAGGATAGAAATGTCTACAACCAAGGGAAATATCAAGTGGATCCAATACTAGAACTTTACAGCATGCATGTATCACTTATCATCTTAGATCTATTCCATACATCTATCAGATCTACCACAACAATGAAATAACATTATATCGAGGCAAAATAACACAACATAAATCACACACACCAGACAGATATACGTGGTTCACCCTCTCTTTAGGGCTACGCCCACATAACTGTGATTTATGATATATTAATATGAAAGAATACAGTTCTGATATGATCTCTTAACCAACAGATCTCTCTCCTCTCTCTATCTCTCCCCTCCTTGTGCACCCATCTGCAGGGTTGATCTTCGCACCCATCTAAATATCTTATAATACCAGAAGGCTCTTCACTCATCACTTCTCTCTCATACAATAATAATCACTCACATCAACACTACAACTAGATCAATACTAGAAACAACGAAAACAACCCAACCCAGATCCTCTTGACTTTTATTTATACATTACAATAGCTCATCGACATCCTTAGGCTGAAACCTAGGTGTCAAAACCCTAGATACCAAAACCCTAGGTGTCTAAAACCCTAGGTTAACTTGACCCGTGTTTTCAGGGCTTCGCCAGCCTGTCTTTCCTTCCTTCTCGCATGGTGCTCCAAAGCATCTGATGATGGATTCTTCCACTTGCTGAGTTGTCTGCATCCTTATTTATTTTTGATCTGTCATCCTCGATATCCTCATTCAACAACTTGCTTCCTCGGACTTCGCTCTGTCTTTTCTTCTCTTTTTTTCACTTCGACCCAATAACAGTCACCGTGCCTTCGGAAAAGTTCGCATTTTTCCTTTTCTTCCTTGATCTTCGCTTCCTTCCATAACCAAGGGCCAACAGGCCCCCAACACTCACCTGTGACTCATCTTGAGGCACTTCAGATCTGATTCTTTTGTTTTTCTTTGACTTCAAACTGCGCAGTGAAGCCTTTTCTTTCTGCTCTATGCCTCCTCTCCTTCCTTGTGCAGAATGTATTTTCTGTGTTTGGTACCCAGTTTCAATTGCACCTGGTACCTAGACCCTTTTCCTTATGCTTCTATTGAGAGCTGCAAGGCAGCTGGTTGTGATAGTACAACTTCAACCGACTCCCATTCACTAATCCTTCCTTCCATTCTCCCTTCAAGTTCTTCAATTGCGCAACTCCTCCTTCTGTAACATGAGTGACCTCATATGGCACGATCCAATGAGTTCTGAACTTCCCAGGATGCTTCATGAACTTACTGTCATATACCAATACCAAATCACCTTGTTTAAATGCCTTCTTCTTGATGTGCCTGTCATGGTAGGCCTTCTCTCTTTCATTCTATACTTGTTGATGTAATCCTGCAACAAATCTGTGTTCTTCCAATTCGACCAACTATGCAAGCCTCTCTTGAACAATGCCAGTGTCATCCATATCTGTAAAGGCAATAATTCTTAAGCTTGGCACCAAGTATTCCATTGGAACAACAACTTTGAGACCATAAACCAACTTGAAGGGGGTATGCATTGTTAACTTCTTGCAAGTGGTTCTATAGGCCCAAACTACTACTGGTACTCTTAAATCCCAGTCATCCCTGTTCATACTGCAAATCTTGGTTAGTGTTGTCTCCATAATCTTGTTGAATGCTTCAACTATACCATTTGCTTGTGGATGGTAAGGTGTGCTCTTCTGATGGTGGACTACAAATTCCTCAGTCAAGGCTTCAACAGTCTTATTTATGAAATGTGTGCCTTGATCACTCATAAGGTCAAGTATTATGTCGCAGTGATGATGTACCTTGATCCTGTGCGCTTTCCTGGTGGGTTTATAGGTCCCACAAAATCAATGGACCATTTCTCAAATGCTTGTAGGGTTATTTGTGGTGCTAATGACATTTCATCCCTTCGGAAAGGTTTTCCAACTCTTTGGCATACATCGCAGGCTCTGGAATAGTCTTTAGCATCTCTGTGTAAGGTAGGCCACCAAAGGCCAACTCTCATAATCTTTTGCGCAGTTTCTTTCCCTGCGTAATGTGCTCCTGTGATGCCTTCATGAGCCTTTACGAGGATCATTGGTCATTCTGTCTCCATAACACATCTTCTTAGTATCTCATCAGGTCCCATATTATATAGTTCTCTAGCTATAAGCGAAAATTCTGTAGCGTGCACTACTAGATCTTTATTATGGGGAATTGTATATTCAGTAGATGCCATGCCTATTGACAGGAACTGGACTATTTATGTGAAGTGGTCATCAATATTTCTAATGGCTAGTAGCTATGCATCCGACATTGCATCCTCCAAACTAGTCGACTCTTCTCCATGTTCCATCCTTGACAAGTGGTCAGGGCCTTTGTTCATTCTTCCTGGATTTACTATGATCTCAAAGTCATATTCCTGAAATAGAAGAATCCATCTAGATATTCTCCCCCCCAACACTGGCTTGTTGACTAGGTATTTCAGTGCGGAGTGATCAGTAAACATTTTAAAGTGCCCTCCCAACAAGTAGTGGCAGAATTTCTGCAGCGCATACACCATGGCTAACCCTTCTCGCTCAGTGGTGGTGTTTATATTTCATGCAATGAATATTTTGATTTGGATGAGTGGAACATGGGTACATCCCTTGTATTTAATGTATTGAGTATATGTTAGGAATGATAGGACAAAATGGATTTGACTTTCTCCTATATATGTTACATGTCTCTTGTCCAAACATTTTTTTCTAGGAAATAAAGACAGAGGGAAAATGTGATGAAGAGTTCTCTCACCACCAAATGTAAGTTATTATTTCATGATGCATTTCATTATGAAATTCCCACCTCACAAATGAACCATACTAATGGCGAGGAAGAGTTTTTTCTATAGTCATGATTTCAAGTCGTTCAACAATGAAAATTTAACGTTGTACTAATTCGACAATGGTGATAATTCATGGATATACTACATAGTATGGCCACAAATATTCACTATTGTCGAGCTATTATGGTCATGAATTGTCACCATGTTCATGCTATAACTCATCACACTAGTACATTTGGGTCAAATTCCGATGGTGCGTTCGACGCAATTGCCACTTTATATTGTCGGGAAAACGACAAACAACAGACCCCCTCAAACGTCGTTTCACATGACGTCGCTTTTTCGATGCCATAGATATCGTCTCAATTGCAACGTTTCATGTAGACACATGTCATCTCAGATTTGACTGTCCAAACCCCATATAGTCGTCGCTACAACAATGTTAGAGATATCAAAATTCTGACATTCTATTTTGTCAGTCTCCACTACATGGATGCCATGGGAGCGACATTATGGATGTCGTAATACCGATGTATGGTAACGTATCTCAAACGACGTTAAGCTATATATAAATGATGTGGATTCCATGGGGAGCAGTGTTATGGATGTCGTAATAGCAGTGTATGGTATTCCATGGGAGTGACGTTATGGACGTCATCGACGTTAAGCTATATATCAACGATGTATATGTCATGGGAGCGACGTTATGGACGTCGTAATTCCGACGTATGGTAACGTCGCTCAACCGATATAAAGATATATATCAATTAATTATATGCCATAGGAGAGACGTTATGGACATCGTAATAGCGACGACCTGTATGTATTTCAAAAAAAAATGTCAATTTATTTTTCCTTTTTTGATATTTTTAAATTTTGCAACTAGAAAATGTTAATCTTTCATTTTAGCCTATTCATCTATAAAATATTTAGTAGATCCTCTAAGGTGTATATATTATGCATAGGGTTTCTTCAATTTTCTACAATTAATCAATATTATGCATAGGGTTTCTTCAAGTTTCTACAATTAATCAATATTATGCATAGGGTTTCTTCGACGGGGCTTGTCAAGGAACCTCAGGTTCATGTTGAGTAGGTGCCATATTATATCTCAACCAACACCATTACTTCTTACTAAAATATGGAGTGGGAATATAAAAAAATAAAAAAGTTGAATCTTGTGCCTATGTATTCTTCTCAGGTTTTCATTATCAAAAGGTATAACAGAGCTTCAAATACATGGTGAAAATAAATTGCTTACAGATTGGTGTAATAATCAATGTGCAATCTCAAATCTGGTTCTTGCTCCTTTACTTGAAAGAATTTTAGAATCCAGGATGCATTTCCAACATATTTCTTTTAACCATGTGTATAGAGAATTAATTATCAAGGTGAAAGAATTATCAAAGGAAGCTATAGTGTTGGAGGAAGTTTCCTTATTCATACATGAACACTCCAAAAATTCTATATTTTCAGCAGTACATTAGTTCGTACTATTAATGTTGTGTGTGTATGGTTAAGTTAATGATTAGCTTGTAAAGACATGTTTTCTTCAAGGTTTCTATTTTGATTCATTTTGAGTCTGAACACTATAATGACCAAACATGAAATACTAAAAAATAAGGGATCCGAACATAGCAACAAGGCTTAGCAATGTATATTTTGCTTTCCTGATGAAATAACAAATATAAGTTTTTTTTCTTGGAAAATAAAAAATAATATATATATATATATATATATATACTCCTAGAAAAATACTTAAACTATATACAGGCTTCATTATCCAAACTCTTGAAAAAAAAACTTCATTTGGACATCTTCATGTTTGAAATCAAAATTTTCAATGCAAATTGAAAATTTCTTTAGATGTGTTTCAACAATAATAGTGGTATTTCCTTAAAAAATAGGTATATATGTATGAGACTTATCAACAAGGTCGTGGGGATACCCTTCTATGGTAGTGAAACTCAGTGATGCACAATTTATTGGAACAAATAGTGATGAAACTAGGTGTGATTGACTCAGAACACCACTCAGAAAAATAATTCTTAGAGAAGTAATTATTAAAGGTTCACTTAGAGAACTAGGAGATTTTGGAGAATTAGGACAAGCTTAAACAAAAGGAAAAGTAGCAAGAAATTTCATACAAGAAACTATAAATCTAACCTAGTAGAGAAGCTCCTCAAGTTTATCCAAAGTTAGAGTAATGGCTTCATTAGT
>ML809190.1:0-19293 GCA_009831015.1 Picea engelmannii
ATGCAATAAAGACTCTCCTGTCAGGGGGTCTAGGCCTACCAACTCTCCATGTCCCATGCCATTGTTTTTCTCCCCCTATGTTGTTGTCAATGATGAAAGCATCGGGAAAAACTAACAAAAACATATGTAACCGACTGTAGGACTGGAAAGTATCATATGCTTTGGTCAATCCCAAGGATTGGACCAAAAGCTCATCCACTAGCACCCATGGTGAATAATCGTCCAAACTCCAACTATCGAGTACAACAGTAGATAACTCCACAAACTGATGGTCAATCACTCTCCCTCCATCATCACTCAAATAGTTGTTGCTACTATGAAGGTGATCTCCCAGAACTATGCGTTGTTGCAAGGGAGAGGAATCTCCATGCTCCATTAAGTGTGTATACTCCCTGCAATCCAATGCGTCCCCCCGAATCCCACTGTACATCTCTCTCATCATCATATGTCCAAGGTGTATTGTTAGATCAACCTCTATGTGGATATCAAACAATCCTGGAACACAAATGAAAGTGTCATCGTAACTACCCCTGGCTCCGGAATCCTCATGTGTATGTGTATGACCGGTTGTCTCAGAACTACCCATGAATGGTGGCCCCTATGACACCCTGACATCCTCCAGCAATGTAACTGAGGAACATATTTGACTCTCTGTCGAGATAGATATAGTGTATCTCTGACCTGTCTCCTCAAGGAGCTCATCTAATCTGGACTCTGATTCTTGAAGGGTTGTATGTGTGCCTTCCAAGAATCCTCGTGTGCTCACCAACTCATGAGCGAGTCGGTCCACCTCCAACTCCTGCTCCCTCAAGGCCCTGCGATACATCTCACCAACTTCCAATAGGTAATCTCTGTCCATCAATAACTGTTGGTAGTCGGCCCTCATCATAGTTACTCTTTCCCTGGGAGTATGAAAGTCATCCATGGAAAATTCCCCATCTGAACTATCATGTGCCATCGATGCCCTCCAACAATAAGATGCCACCAATGTGTGTGTATTATCTATGCATCTAGTGGTTGCCATGATCATGTCCTCACTAACTCTCAATTGTCATGTCCAGTGTCGTGACTCCTAATCACAGTCCCGCTGAGGTTCTACCTCATGCCCCTCACTACTAGTGTCAACAATGGAATCCCCAACAACACACTCAAAAGATAAGGCACTAAACTGCCAACTATCAACTATGTTATTGAGTCCTCCGGTATGCCACTGCACACCATCACCAATTGCTACCCCCATCTGAATCGCATTGTATCATGTATGGGCAGTTGTATCCTCCTGTGCGCTCACTCTGCTAATGTCATCTGCACTTGGATCCCATAGGGATGTGTCTAGACATGAGATATGGTCATCCCGATCCATACAGAGTGCACCCTCATCGCGGTGGACTGGTCTTGGAAGTAAGTATCCTATCAAACTGTCAGTCTCCACAACATGATCTAACAATGGAATCTCCAAAAGAGGTGACTCCCTCTCCCCATACCGGTAGGTATGTGTAAGGTCAATTGTCTCCAAGTCATGTTTCTCCTCTTGGGTCTGCAGATCCATATGTCCCTGGTGTACAATCCTCACACCAGGCGCCTCCACCATATCAGGAATTCCACTGATATTCTCATGTGTCATGGTTATCATAGGTGTCTGAGAAGATAAAGAATGTGTCACTATCATCATAGAAACCTCATCATCCTCCATACATGACTTCTTGGAAGCCATGTTTATACCCAAGGGTTGTTCATCCAACCACCTAATCTCATCACGTCCAAGTGCCCACACATATGAATCCTCACAAGTGCTATCACTATGTTGAAGTGTTGAAGTCTCAACACTTCCTGGTAGGGAAGATGAAGAACATGCACTATCATCCTGTCCATCCAACTGTCCCTCAGATGCGCAGGAGTCACTAGCTTCATCTGACTGCTCTAAATAGGCATATGTGGTTGCATTCTCATGCACCTCCTCATCCTCACTGTCATAGTGTACCTCAACAATGTGCACCTTCCCCTTCTTGTCCCCTAATAGTTGGGGTTCATACCACTTAGGATGTTTCATGGTGCAAAAATCCTTGAATGACATGTCTGCATGAAACTCCGTACCAAGCTCCCGATACTGTCTCAAACAATTTGAAAACTCATCATCATGTCTTTTCTATCCTGTTTGTTGCCACTTTGAACCATTAACCCCATTTATCCCTATATTGTTTTGAAATATTTCCATAGCCTACCGCAACTGTTGTCTCCCATGTGCAAGCATATTACGAATATTCCTCACGCTGTCCTCCATATCTAATATGAACTTTTCTCTCTACTACTGCATCGGGAGGTATAACTGTAAGTTATCACTGCTGAATTTTAGTGGACATAATCTAACGTAACTCCTCACTGATTTTCCCCATAGGCTGGAAGGAAAACAAGCTCAGATACCACTGAAATATCCCTGATCCGACTGATCTAGATATATACTGTTGAACTACGATTTTGTCACCGAAATCTGATACTCTAGGGGTTTCTAGATGCGTTTGAGTTAATGTGTGAACATGCTTGGTGATTTTTGCATGTGTGTTTCATTCATTAAGTGTTTTAGCAGTATAAAGATAATGCATGCGAAAGAAGAATAACACAGCTCACTGATATATATAATGAGGAAAAAGCAGGAAATACAATAATTAGTTGGAAGCAGATATACTAATCATCAATTAGATCTCATGGATCGTCACTGGAATACAAATCAACAAACAAGAAATACTCGTGATCCGAAGAATGAAGGTTGGTCTGTGCATGCATGGATAGATCGACAAAAAGCAATCCCGAAGCTCATAGTAACTGTTGTAGAATCTGGAAAACTCGCCCTGATGGCGATACTCATCGGAATGGACTGGAAACTGTCTCAAAAGAAGCACCATGGCCTCTAGACTAATCCTGATCACTGTCGAACTGAAGATCCAACCTCTGAAGCTTCGGATGTCACCCCCTAGGGGTTTTCTCACCTCCTGGGTTGTGGGAGTGTGCCTTAGTGATTCCACTAGGGGAATCTGACAATGTATGACTCAAAACGGTCCTGGCCTCCTCTGTAATGGTTTGGAAGGGTTTCCTCGAATCTTCTCCGGAATGTTCCCTGGAACCCCAAATGTACTTCCTCAAGAGTTGTGCCCTAAATGACTGTTTTCTGCTTTCCGAAAAATTCCACCATCGGAAACTGACAACAAGTGGCTCAATAGGTGCGCCCTGGCTAGCTCTCTAATGGGTTGGAAAGAATCGGCCAAACACTGAACTGAACTGTCTCAAGCGGCCACACAAACCCTCTCTCTAACCCTTGCGCCCTCACTGGCTGAGCTACGCAATCACTGAACTGTGTACCTGTAATGCATGGTGAAATACCTGGATGGTATCTCCGATAGGCTAGGTTGTGTCTCTCAACATCGAAACCGATCAATGGTGGTGGTTTCCTCCAGAAATCCACAAAACAACAAGGGGGTCGATTTCCTCCTCCGGTGCAAATATCTCAACATCAAATCATAACATAATAATGAATTAGGTTGCTTTACACTTCCTTTATAGCTTTATGAAACCCTAATTCGTTGTTGACCTTGTCCCTCCAAGTGACTTTTACTTTATTTTATTATTCCTTGATTAAATCACTTAATTAATTAATTAACTATTTTACCTCTAAAAAGTGATTTATCCATCCTTATGGCTTCTCCGGCCACTGAAAGTCACTTCTCATCATCGTATCCTATACTGCTCTTCCTCCCGATTCCGATGAGCTATTACACTAAAAGGTTTCTCCAAGTAATGTGCCCATTATGACCTTCTTAGTGAATTTAATTAAGATATGACCCATAATAACTCAAAATTACGGAAATCGTCGGAATGCAACGGAACCAAAGCCAAGTTGTGCAGAATGGATCCTGAGGATGAACGATGCAAGTTGGGACCAATAAAACCCCTCAATATCTTTTGAACTCTCTGTCACCCCTATCTTGCTACTCTGGTAGGCATAACACTCGGTAATGTTATAATGTCCCAAAATGCGGACATTACAGAGATATATTTAAAGTCTTCTGACGTTACTGGATCTAACTCCTATGTAGAGTCCTGTAATGTTATCTTTTTCTTCTTATATGAAAATGTCGAAAACTTCTTCTTCGTATTTAAGATGAAGGACCCTAGTGCTTCCATCCAGGATGAACCTAGCACTATGTCACTATCATCACAAAATAAAGATTTAACGAGGAGTTGTGATACAAACATATAGTCTCCAATGCTAAGTTGTAAATTGCTTATGTCATATTGTTTTTCACCCATTGAATCAATCATTTCCATAATATTTGACTCAGGAATCACTAATCGGTTAGCACATTCAGTACTAACATAATTATTATCCTGAGTAGGAGCAATAGATATGATAATATCATTTCCTGCAAGTGTTCCTTTGATTTGAAATAAAGCATGAACTGTTTTTGTAAAAGTTTTAGGAAATCTTCCTTTTTCCTTATTAGTGCAATCCATTTTGCTTTCGTTGATAGTTTTTGATAAATAATATCTTATGTAACCCTTTTTATAACTTGAATTAGACTTAGGATTACTGTTAATCAACTTGAACTTGCTTTCACCTTTATATTGTTTTTTTAATATATATTAATTGAATTTAAAAACTCCCTAGTACTTCAATGCTCATGTGGGGAACTTTTAATTCTCTTTGGAAACTTTTAAAATACCCCCTTTTAAATAATGTCTTCCCTTTATAATACTTTTTTTATTACCTGGTTTATTATATTGGAGGTTTATATATAACTTGGTATATATATACTTTTCTTTTAAAAACTTCTATGACACCTTTAGACTTTTCAACACTTTTTAAAACTTTAACCTTGTAATTTAAAAATTATTTTAATATTTGTCTTTCACTTGATAACAACACAAGGCTGATACAACATCACCAACAACAGCATCACAGCATGAAGGTTGGACCATCATCAACATCAACACTAGGCTAGAAATCTTCAGCACGAAGCTGCCATCTCAACAACATCATCACGAAACTGGAAATCTTCAGCACAAGGCTAGCATCACAACAACATCAGCACAAAGTTGGAAATCTTCAGCACGAGGCTGGCATCACAACAACATCAGCACGAAGCTGGAAATCTTCAGCACAACACTGGCATCACAACAACATCAGCATGAAGCTGGAAATCTTCAGCACGAGGCTGGCATCACAACAACATCAACACGAAGCTGGAAATCTTCAGCACGAGGCTGGCATCACAACAACATCAGCACGAAGCTGGAAATCTTTAGCACGAGGCGGGCATCAACACTACTCCCCATTTCGAGGAAGGTCCTTTCGGACTACACCAAGCTTATCTCGAAAGTGCTCAAACTTTACATGAGACAGAGGCTTGGTCAACACATCTGTAACCTGTTCATCCGTGCTAACATACTGGAGCTTTATGGCTCTTCTCTGCACCATATCACGGATGTAATGATATCGGATTTCCATGTGTTTTGACTTGTCATGGAACACAAGGTTCTATGTCATCTTTATACAACTCTGGCTATCACATAGAATCATGGTTGCTTCCATCTCCAAATCGAATAGACTTGTCAACAACTTTCGAAGCCATATGGCTTCACAACTGGCGGAACATATAGCAATGTATTCTGCTTCTGTCGTGCTGAGAGCAATACTTGATTGCTTCCTACTCTTCCATGAGATCATCGTTGACCCCAGACTGAAACAACATCCTAAAGTGTTATTTCTATAAGAGACACTTCCAACCCAATCTAAATCAGTATAACCACTCAGTCTGAAGTCATGATCTCCATTATAACTGAGACCAAACTCTAATGTACCCTTAAGGTACCTCATCACATGTTTTGCAGCAACCAGGTGAACATGTATGGGATCTACCAAAAATTTACTCAAGGTGTTCATAGCAAAACATATATCTGGACTGGTGTTCGTCAAATACATCAACGATCCAATGATCTGTCTGTACAGCGTAGCATCAATCAATTTTGACGAAGTGTCAACCAAGAGCTTCAACTTTGTTTCCATGGGTGTATTCATGGATTTGCACTCCAACATATCAAACCTCTTCAGTGTTTCAACTACATACTTCCCTTGGTTAAGGAAGATCTTCTCTGGGCTCTGCTAGACCTCAAGACCTAAGAAATAGTGCATTAGGCCAAGGTCCTTCATCTCAAATTTTGCAGCGAGCTTCTTCTTACACTCAAAGATGAGCTTTTCTTATCCAGTTAGAAATAAGTCGTCCACATATAACAACTATATCACAGGCTCATCATTCATAACCTTGCAATAAAAGGTTAGAATCTACTTTACTCTTGGTAAAGCCCAAGCTCGTCAGGAAATTGTTAATTCTTCCATACCAAGCTCTAGGAGCTTGTTTCAATCATACAGAGTGTTAACGTTTCTGCTATTATTAGGTTATTTTCAATTTACTAGATAACAATAGCATTGATAGGATCACTGGGAGAAACACAATCACAAGAGTACACAACATTTATCCTGGGAAACCCACATGGGGAAGAAAACCCAACAAAACTTCCTTAATATAGATAGCCAATACAATGCTAAGACAATGAACCAAACAACACAGAAATTCCTCTCCCAAGGATGCTCCTCTCTCTCTCTTCCTTCTTCCGGCAACTAGTGACTACAGCTTCCTTCAATATTTGTGCACTAGATGAGTGAGCTGACTGTGTGTCTAAATGAGGCGCTGGCCTCTCTTATTTATACAATCTAGCAAGTGTGAACAGAAGTGTCTTTTCACTGGAAGGGCCGACTTCTCATTCTGGGTGGTTAGAACCACCTTTATTTAATCTGGGGGTCGACTTCTCATTCTGCCTATTACAATTAGGGTTTAACCAATCCGCAAAAGGGGATTTGGTCAATTACAATGTCCGACATGATCAATCCACAAAAGGAGATTGATCTAATCAATAATAAATATATTTTATCTTTATCCACAAAAGGGGATAAGAATATTCTTTGTTGTTACACAATATTTTAACACTCCCTCTTAACAAGAAGGATATTCTTTATCTTTTGACAGGTCACCGGATGTCAACATCAACTAGGCAACAGCATCCACTAGATAACATCATCAACTGGGTAACATCATCAACTGGATAACAGGAGGCATCAATATAATCCACTTGGTCATCTGGCATCATGATCACTGACGAGCATATCTATAAATCATCGAAGTTTTGTTCTCTTTATCCTCGCGCAAAAGATACTCTTTCTTTCTTTCGTCTTCACGCAGAAGATACTTCTTTCTTATCTTCACACAGAAGATATCTTATCTTCACACAGAAGATGTCTTATCTTCACACAAAAGATATTCTATGAGTTTTTCCATTCCTTTTATGTTCTCCCTTCTTTTGTAGTCATCTATCTCACCCATCCATTGGGAGGAATACTACCATAGCTTCACTGCTAGTCATCCCACATGAACTAGAGAAGCTAAGATGCTAGTCTGGGCAAGACTAGACTCCATTTCCATGTTCCACGCATGATCACGACACAAAACTCAAGAGCCAACTAACCATTCCACATGGTCAAGGTTTGTGTTCCAGGCTACTTAATCCTTGGCCAAAGGAGAGTATCTGCCAGTTGCCCCTTGGAGAAACATCCACACCCCTCTCTACAAGGGTGGTCACACCCCTCTCTACGAGGGTATTCTAGCATGTCCCTAGAGTATCCAAAACTCAACACTTGGACAGAGGCTACCCTTGGCAAATTTCTCATTCCCCATCTCTACGAAGGTCTCTTCTCTTTTCCTTCTCTATGAAGGTCTGCCTGTGGGATTGCTCTTTCCTTCTCTACGAAGGTCTTTTCTCTTTCTCCTTCTCTACGAAGGTCTAGCTATGGGATCTGATAAAATCTCTTGTGGTCCAAAATCTTTCCATGGTATAATACCATGCTACCCATCTATTGGGCACCATCCATCTACTGGATAACTTTCATCTTGATCAAAATATCTAGGCACCAACCATCTACTTTCCTAACTGCGTCAAATCAGGATCCTCCATTTCAAACACAGAGACATGGCTCCCTCTTGCACCAAACTAATAGCTTCTAATCATCATCCTTGAAGTTCTTTTTCTGTAATATCCTGGGTGCCTTCTTGAGTTCGAACATTTCTTTTTGACTTTATACTAGATCAACCTGCTCCCTCTGCATCTATAAGAACGGTACTGGAGCAACCTATAGTTACCTGCATCTTATCAACTCTATCTGAGTATCCATCTTTTTCTTCATCTTGAACATTTTTGTTCTGCATCTTTAGGAGCCTCCTGCTCCTATATAAATATTGGATATTGTCTGGTCTTTATTGACTGTCACCATATCATACGTCCTTCTCATGTTGTCTAACTTCTGCAAGTTACAGCATAAGTTCTTTCTTCTTTGACCTGTAAACTTACTTACAGTATGCTTTCTGAAATAAATATTTTATCTCTTTCTTCATCCTCTTCTTTGATACTTCCTTCATAAGTCTGCATAGATACTGAAGTAAAACGAGGTTAATTAACATTCTCACAAAAATATCTAACTTGTAATGATAAAGTATTAAAGTAAACAAGATACTAGAAATAAACATGAATACTTATCTTTTGTTTTTGTGTGGGGAAGCTCCACGGACTCCACCATTTGCTATCTTTCTTTAGATCAACTATCTTCAACTTAAAGTACATAACCCTCAATTTCTGCTAAAGCTTTCTTTGAGGGAGGAGATTCCTCTTCCTCTGCCACGTGCTTGATACTTTCTTTTCCCTTCTCCTTGAGGACAGTCATAGGAAAAGTGTCCCAACTTTTGACAATTGTAGCATCTGATCTTTGAAACATCTTTCTTCTTATCTGAAACTCTTACGGAGTTAGCTTCTTTATTGTTCTTCTCGAAGGAACTTCTTTTGTTCTTTTGAGCTGTAAGAGCTTCCTCTTCATCAACAATTAATCTCTTTTGTTGGTCTACAAGTCTAGATTCTTCGTGTGTGCAATATGCCCATAACTTATCAAACTTGAGTAACTTGCTTCTTGCACACACTCCTTGTACAAAAGGAATCCAAAATGTTGCAAACCCATTTAGGGTTGTGGTCACAAGCTCTTTGTCACTAATGACATCTCCAATCGCTGCAAGCTTATCTCTGATCTGAGAAACTCTCATAAGATAGGTGTAACAGATTCTGAGTTTTCCATCTTCATATTACGAAGCTGATTTCTTAAGGAAAGATTCTGGTTAATGTCTTTGCTTTCATATAACCTGTTGAGTGCTTCATACATTTGCCTTGCTGTCTATAGTTTGGAAATATGAGGGATCAAGTGATCCTTTACTAAATCTGACACGATTCTCTTTTCTTTCTTTTCATTCTTCTTATGCTTGGTCTTTTGCTCTTCTTCATCTGGCTCTGCTACACTAACTGTAACATGTTCTAGGAGATCATTCTCGTCTAGAATCACCTGCAACCTATGCTTCCAAGATCTGAAGTTTCTAGATCCTTTCAGCCTGTCTTCTACCCTCATGTTGGTAGCCATTCTTTCTTGTAGAAGAAACCCTAGCCCTCCGGGCTATAGAAATAATAGAAAAATCAAATTTCTTGGATCTGAAAACTGAACTCACCAAAAGATACGCTGGACTGAGGCGAGTAGCCTGGTGTGTTTAGATTTCAGAAAATCCAACTTTTACCCCTCCAAACTTGATCTGTGGATTTCTGGATTGGTGCTTTTGGTTTTCTGGTACTTCTGGTACTTTTGGTACTCGGGTTTTCGGGTACTTTTGGTACTTTGTGAAAACTAGGGTTTCACTTTCCGGGAGATCTAGCCACTGGAAAGTTGCGCTGAGGATGCCAAAATGTTCCTTGATGTAGGGCGCACCTTTCTAGATGGATTTGGGGCTGAAGTTCCTCTTCAATAAAAAACCCTAATTTACATGTACTGCAACAGTGACGTTTTTCTTTTTCCTATGAAAGATGCTCTCTTCAGCTTAGCTCTGATACTATGTTAAAGTTTCTGCTATTATTAGGTTACTTTTAATTTACTAGATAACAATAGCATAGATAGGATCATTGAGAGAAACACAATCACAAGAGTACACAACATTTATCCTGGGAAACCCTCATGCAGAAGAAAACCCAACAAACCTTCCTTAATATAGATAGCCAATACAATGCCAAGACAATGAACCAAACAACACAGAAATTCCTCTCCCAAGGATGCGCCTCTCTCTCTCTTCCTTCTTCCAACAACTGGTGACTGCAGCTTCCTTCAATACTTGCGCACTAGATGAGTGAGTTGAGTGTGTGTCTAAATGAGGCACTGGCCTCTCTTATTTATACAATCTAGCAGGTGTGAACAGAAGTGTCTTTTCACTGGCAGGGATGACTTCTTATTCTGGGTGGTTAGAACCACCTTTATTTAATCTCGGGGCCGACTTCTCATTCTACCTATTACAATTAGGGTTTGACCAATCCGCAAAAGGGGATTTGGTCAATTACAATGCCCGACATGATCAATCCACAAAAGGGGATTGATCTAATCAATAATAAATATATTTTATCTTTATCCACAAAAGGGGATAAGAATATTCTTTGCACTTACACAATATTTTAACACAGAGCCTTCTTCAATCTGCATACATGAGTCTTTTTGTCTTCAGCTTAAAACCCTTGAGGTTGTTCTATATACACTTCCTCTTCTATGACACCATTTAAGAAAGTTGTTTTCACGTCCATCTGTTGTAACTTCCATTTCATCTTAGCTGCAAGGGCTATGATGGTTCTGATTGAAGTGTATCTGGCTACAGGAGCAAACGTCTCTTCATAGTCAATGCCTTCCCTTTGAGAAAAGCCACGAGCAACAAACCTTGCTTTATATTTTCCAATACTTCCATCAGCAGCATGTTTTATCTTGTATAGCCATTTAGAAGATACCACATCCTTGCTCTTCGGTCTGGGAACTATTTCCCATACATCATTCTTTATAATGGATTGGTATTCTTTTGTCATGGCATCTGCGCATTCTTTCTCTTGAATGGCTTCTTCAAAGAAAGTAGGCTCCTTCTCTAAGAGATCACACATCAGAGCCATATAATTAGAGAATGGCTTGGGTTTCTTGACTTGTCTCATGGTTCCTTCGAGGGCACCATACTTCTCTCCATCTCGAATAAGTTCCCTTGCCTAGGTTGGCTTTCAGTTGTGGGAGATCTTCATCTAGGGAGGTTCTGGAGATTCTATTATGTCATGATCTTCTAGAATCTCCTCACCAGGGGAAATTATGACTTCCCCCACTGGTTTTGCAACTCGGGGAGCCACAGGTTCTTCTTCATATACTTCTTCAAGCTGGCATCTTCTTGATTTCTTGAGTGTTGCATCTTCATCAAAGGCCACATCTCTATTGATCTCAATATGATGGTAACCTGATATGTATATTCTTAAGGCCTTGGAGACCTCACAGTATCCAACAAATATTCATTTCTTTCATGAAGGGTCCATCTTGGTTCTCTTCTCTTTCAAAATGTGTACAAATACGAGACAGCCAAATATTTTGAGATGGCTTACTTCTGGCTTCTTTCCGGAGAACATCTCTTCAAGGGTCTTGAACCCAAGTGCACTATGGGACAATTTGTTCTGTACATACACTGTTGTTCTTGCCGCTTCTTCCCATAAGTGCATTGGAAGATCTTGATCATGGATCATAGTCTTAACTGCTTCCATTATAGTTTTGTTCTTTCTTTCTACTACACCATTTTATTGAGGATTGTAGGGAGTGGTGAGCTCCTTCTTGATCCCGGCATCTTTACAAAAGTTTACGAACTCTTTTGAGGTGTATTCTCCTCCATTATCTGACCTGAGTATCTTGATCTTTCTTTCAGAGAGATTCTCTATCAAGGCTTTGAATTCCTTGAATTTACCAAACACTTCATCTTTTGATTTCAAAAAGTAAACCCAGATTTTGCGAGAATAGTCATCAATAAACGATACATAGTATACATATCCACTGATGGAGGTTTATGGCATTAGGCCACATACATCTGAGTGAATGAGCTCTAGGACTACTTCTACTTTACTGTCTCTCTTCGGGAAAGGGTTCTTGATCTTCTTTCCTTGTGCACATCCGTTGCACACACCTTCATGGTCAACCTTGAATTCTGGTAGACCTGTGACTGTCGTGCTTACATATGGTAATGCCTTGTACTTAATGTGAGCTAGTCTTCTATGCCAAAGTTCACAGGTATTCTCAATGGAATTAGTCAAGGTTGCTTCTGAGTGACCTTTTAGCTTATACAAGCCACCTTCTTTTCCAATAACAATTGCTTCTTCCATGGTTTTTCCTTTGGGCCACATAAGAACTTCTCCATCTATGAAAGCAACTCTGAAGCCTTTCTTATCTAAAGCTGAGATAGAAAG
The DNA here is from genome assembly GCA_009831015.1 of Picea engelmannii. Taxonomy (NCBI): domain Eukaryota; kingdom Viridiplantae; phylum Streptophyta; class Pinopsida; order Pinales; family Pinaceae; genus Picea; species Picea engelmannii. The sequence goes on from ML809190.1 coordinate 12,430, forward strand.
TAAGTTCTTTGTCAAACTTGGAACATATAGTACATCCTTCATCTTCATTGGGGTTCCTGAATCAAGTTTGTAATTTGATTCTCCTACTCCTTTGATAGGGTATTGATAATCGTCTCCAAGTGTAACTTTATGGGGAAAGTTATTTTCTGTAAGGCAAGAGAGAATGTCTCTTTGACCTATCGTGTGCTTGGAAGCACCATTGTCTATGAGCCAAGTGTCCTCACCAGGTGACACTGATCCTGAGAGGGCAGAGATTAAGACATAGTCTTCAATCTGTTCTTTTATCATCTTTGTGGGTGGCTCTTCATCTTCAACTGTGTGGGCATGGTGTCTCTTGTTTCTCTTCTTGTATTCTTCTCTTCTAGCTGGACAATTCTTAGCAATATGTCCCAACTTGTCACAATGGTAACATTTGTAGGATGAGAAATCTTTTTCTCTTCTTTGACCTTTCTAAAGCTTCTGGAATCTCCTTGGAGGGTGAGATTCTTTATGTATGAATTTGTTTGGGGGGTGAGACTCCTTAGGTTGACGAGTTTCTTTCTGGAAGTAAGACCTCTTCCTTCTTCCTTTAGCATGAGCAGCTAGGGCTTGATCTTCATCTCTTGATAGTATTGCTTCTATGTTAGCTACTTTTGCTTCTTCTTGAACGCATTCTTCCCAAAGACTGTCAAAGTGTAGTTTCTCCCTTCTAGCACAAATAGTTTGGATGAATGCATCCCAAGGTCTTGTGAGACCATTAAGTGTTGTCATTATGAGTTCGTCTTCATCTAGAGTATCACCAATTGTTTCTAGTTGTTCCATGAATTGTGATATTCTAGAAAAATACTCTTGAATTGTTTCTCCTTTCTGCATCCTTGTATTTTTGAGTTGAGTTTTTAGATTCATCTTCCTGCTGATGTTCTTTCCTTCATACATCCTGGTTAGGGCATCAAACATTTCTTTTGGAGTATTCTTTGAAGCCACTTGAGGAATCAAGTAATCTTTAATAGAATCTGCAATGATTCTTTTGGCCCTAACTGTGTCCTTTTGGTGTTTGGCTTTAGCTGCAACATAGGTAGGTTCTGGTACATCTTCTTTAATGAATCTTGCTAGGTCATTCTCTTCAAGAATGAGTGCAATCCTGTACTTCCAGGCATGAAAGTTTTCCACACCTTCTAGCTTGTCAACAAGCTTAGTGCTTGCAGACATCTTTACCTGGAGCTAGGAAAATGACCAAAAATTGAAAATGCTCAGAATTTAATTTTGAACTTACTAGGAGGTGTGCTTGGCTGAGGCAGGTAGCCTGGTGCAGTTAGATTTCAAAAAATCCAAATTTTTCCCCTTCAAACTTGACCACCGAAATTTTGGACTAGTACTTCTGGTGTTGGTTCTGGTTTCTTGGTTTTTTGGTACTTCTGGTTTTATGGTACCAGTGAAAACTAGGGTTTCACTTTTCGGGAGTTCTATCCACTGAAAAAGTGTGTTGAGGCTGCCAAAGAGTTTGCTAGGCTAGGGCACACTTCCTTGATGAGTTTTAGATTGAAATTCTTCTTCAATAGAAAACCCTAATTTTCTTGTACAGCAACAGTGACGTTTTTGCTTATCTAGTGAAAGATGCTCTCTTCAGCTTAGCTCTGATTCCATGTTAAGGTTTAAGCTATTATTAGGTTTCTTTTCAATTTACTAGATAACCATAGCATAGATAGGATCACTGAGAGAAACACAATCACAAGATACACAACATTTATCCTGGGAAACCCTCATGGGGGAGAAAACCCAGCAAAAGCTTCCTTAATATAGATAGCCAATACAATGCCAAGACAATAAACCAAAACACTAGAAAATATCCAACACTGAGCAATGTGCCTCTCTCTTCCTTCTTCTCCCAACTGTAGCTACCAAACTTGCGCACTGGATGAGCGAATGAGTGAGTGAGATAATGAGGCTCTGGCTTCCTTTATTTATACAAACTGGGAGGCGTTGGAAAGGTGTCTCTTCACTAGGCAGGGCCCACTTGTCTTCTCAGTGGTTAAAACCACTTTAATTAGTCTGGGGGCCGACTTCTTAATTTGTACAATATATTTAGGGTTTGACCAATCCACAAAAGGGGATTTGGTCAATTACAATGCCCGACATGATCAATCCACAAAAGGGGATTGATCTAATGAATAATAACTCAATAATAAATATAATACTCTTTGTAGTTAGTAAGTTACAATATTTCAACATCCCTTGCTATTCTTCTTTGGTTTCCATATTTTAGTGTTCGAGTTTTATTCAAACTTGCAACGGAATTCTTTCTCTCTTTTTTTTTACTGAGTTTATTCTTATTTTTTAATTTCCAGCGAAGTAAGTCTTGCTTCTTCTTTTTTACGAGATTCTGAACTTTTAATGGCCACAAACCTGGTTGTGGTTAAGGAACTTGGAATTGGAGAACCTTTGCAATTTTTTTAGTGTGACGAAAGGTCAGATTGTGGTCAAGGACCAGATAATAATTCAGAGAAACTCGGTAAAAATAGGATTTGGCCAAAAGCCAGGATCAAGATGAAGCTCTGATACCACAGTGGTGAACCAAGCCAATTCACCAGGTAAATACCCAATATAGGTAGGAAAACAGGTTATAATCCATAAAGGATAATATATTAAATAATAATGTATATGAATATGAGATATAAGATTACAATGAGAATGAGGGCCTTATATACCCACGCAGGGGTGCCCTTCATATAGAGACATGACCTTTCATCAAGAAGGTGTCTCTATATTATTAATCATTAAGTATTGATTATTTATTATTATTTATATTTTACAATATATTTATTATTATATATTGTGTTCATAACATTGTTATTTTTGTTTCAAATATGGCATTATCTTGTCACATGCATCAGATTATTATCCCCAAGGAAACGGTCAAGCTGAATCAAGTAATAAAAATCTAATGACCATAGTCAAGAAGATTGTTGGGGAAAACAAAAGATCATGGGATAGTAAAATTAAATATGCATTATGGGCAGATAGAATAACTAAGAAGGCTGCTACAGGAAAAAATCCATTTGAATTGGTTAATGGTTTGGATGTTAAATTGTCAGTGCATCTTAAGCTTCCAGCATATAGTTTACTTCAGGATTTTTCCACAGAAAATTATGCAGTTCAAAATAGGATTAATCAGATGATTGAGTTAGATGAAAACAGAAGAAGGGCTTATGATCACTGAAAGATAGGCAATCACAAAAACAAGAGAAACACAAAGATTATCCTGGGAAACCCTCTAGGGCAAGAAAACCCAGCAAACTTCCTCAATATAGATTAGCCAACCAAGAACAATGCTTCTCTCCAAGAGAGAACTAACAAAGCAGAAGATCCTCCTCTACTCCTTCACTAGGAAAGATTAGCGCACCACTTGACCAAGATGAATTCAAGAGATAGACCAAAAACCCTCCTTGACGTCACACCTAGTTGTAGTAGCTTCTCCTCCAAGACTTGGGTATTTTTCCTCTTGTTGCAAAGCTTATGAATGAGTGAACAAGTGAGGCACCAGCCTCCTTTATAAATAGTAGTATGTCACTGTGATGTCATGTTCCCAAGAGTAGGCCAGCAGGGAGTGACTTAGTAGTCTATGTATTCCCATAGACTATAGTCAGGCACGAACAAGGAACAAAAGGGAGAAATAAGGGTGATTTGGTGGCTCAATGATGAATTAAGCCAAAAAGCATAGGAAAAGTCACTTAAGCCTAAGTCAATGAAGAATTAGAACGAAAAGGTGTTAAGGGGGACTTAATTAATTAATTATTCACCTTAGGAGGAAAAGCGCCTAGCTTAAGTGAGGTCAATGGTGAATTAGATCGGGAAGAGTATAAAGGGAGGAATTCGACAAAATTCCTCATTATGCATTGTTATGATTTGATGTTGAGAGTTCCCAGAGGAGGAAGAGATTTGACTTCTACTGTTTTGTGGATTTCTGGAGGAAACCACCACCATTGATTAGTTTCGGTGTTCAGAGACACACCCTAGCCCATAGGAGATACCATCCAGGTATTTCATCGTGCTATTCAGGAGTATCCAGTTGCAGTGTTGCGCAGCTCAGCTAGTGATGGTGCAAGTCAGATAGAGGGTTTGTGTAGTTGCACGAGATCAGAGCTCGGTTTGCAATTTCCTTCCGACCCAGTTGAGATCCAGCCAGGGCGCATAGATTGAGCCACTTTCCATCAGATTTGGACGGTGGAAAACTTTAGAGCGCAACATTCAGCCATTTAGGGCGCAGCTCTTTTGGAAGGGCAGTTGGGGTGATAGACGAAGCATCAGAGAAGATCTGGGGAAACCCTTCCGACCCAGTTCCGCATTTGGCGAGGCGAACGTTTTGAGTCCTATAGCAGTCGATTCCATTGGAGGAATCATTTGGGGGGCATCCAGGGTGCCCAGGGGGTGCTCAGACCCCCAGGGGACGAGATCTGGAGCATCAGAGGCAAGATCTGTCATCCAACAGTCACCAGTATCATTCTAGAGGCCAGGACGCTTCTATTGGGACAGTTTCCAGCTCATTCTGACGGGTATAACCTTCCGAACGAGTTTTCCAGTTTATCAGCGGTTACCATGCTTCTCCAGAATCGTCGATTTTTGCCGATCTATCTGTGCATGCATCAAATCTGCCTTCATCTTTTGATCACGGGTATTTGATGTTATTTGCTTGTATTCCAGTGACGATCCATGAGATCTAACTTAAGACTATATTCTATATTTCCAGTATTTTATTGTATTTCCATGCTTGAATCTCATAATACATATTATTGGGCGGTTGATGTTCCTTATTTCCACATGCATCATATATATACTGCTTAAACCATAATATATAACATGTGCATGCAACAAACACGAAAAATCTCAAGCACTTAACTAAAACACCTCTAGAAACCCCCAGAGTATCAGAGCTGAAGATAAAACGCATCCAGAAACCCCTAGTGTATCAGATTTGTGAGACAGAACACTAGATCCATAGTAGAGATCCTGATCAGCGAGATCAGGGATATTTCAGTGGTATCAGAGCTTTAGTCCTGCTAGCCTGTGACTAAAGACGATGAGTACAGCAGAAGACCTAAATGGTCGTGAGCACGTAGGTGACAAATATGTCACTTACAACAGGTGCAAGGAAAGAAGGCCTAGGCCTGACTTTCCTCCTTTCCCTCCCAGTTCAGAGGAGGAGGAAGAGGCACACAGAGAAGCAGAGAGAAGGGCAGAGCGTGAGGCTGAGCGAGAGGCAGAGAGGATGCTAGGAGACAGATATGAACGACTAGAGGGCAGTGGTAAGGCCCCCATGGAACCAGAGGTCACCTTCATGCAGGTTATCAGTGATATGTTGGCCAGTCAGCGGACCATGTCTCAATCCTTGGCTCAGGTGGCTGATAGATTGGCTATGGTGGGCATTCCGGGCAAACAAGCCCCACATGCAGCACAAGGGAACTCAGGGGCAGGCAATAGACCCCAGTCACCCACTCGCACATCCTCTGTGAATAGGATTCCCCGACCTTTGTTTCCCAGTTTCCAGAGGGCACCCCCGATAGCAGCATAGATGTTGATAACACAGAGACCATCCACTCACGCAGAGGACATTGCAGAGTATCGGAGGGAGTATGTAGAATTGGGTCGTGACTTCCTTCGGGATATGACCTTAGTCGAGTATTGTGGACTCAGACTCAGGAACCGCCCTAGAGAGCCACAGAGGGGAGGGTCGCAGCCGCAACAGCAGCAGGGGCATAACATTGATTTCATTTGAAAAGTTGGTAAACTCACCATACCTTCTTTCAACAGATCATCCAAATGCACCGCCAAAGCTTGGGTACAGAAGCTAGACACCTACTACAAGCTCAACCAGATGACTGAGTCAGAAGCCATCAGTTTCGCTACCTTACACTTGGAGGGTGAGGCACACGAGTGGTGGTATCATGGATTGGTGACACTGGACCACAGTCGCATCACCTCCTACAGAGAGTTCACAGAGAGACTCATGGATAGATTTGACAGGAGGGATCCAGAGATCCATTTTAGAGATCTAGCCTAGTTGAGACAAGCTGGCATAGCAGAGACATTCATCTGAGTTTCAAAGGGTAGCAGTGGCAGTGACAGATATATCTGAGCCTCGGCTGATCATGTTATTCACAGAACTCTTGAGAGGATGGGTGAAGGCATATCAGCCTCACACCTTGCAGGATGCCATCCGACGCACTAGAGATTTGGCGGACTCTGTGCCAAAAACTAAACCATTTGTACCACAGAGAGATAAGGATCAGAAGAATCCTCAAAGGGAATGGAAGGGTAAGCCCAAGCTGGATGATGATACGAGACGGGAGTTGATGAGGAAGAAGCTTTGCTTCTCTTGCAGAGACCCTTGGGTCCCAGGGCATAGATGCCTGGGAAAGGGACAGCTCCACTACATTGAAGTGGAATCAGGCAGTGAGGATGAGGGTATCGGGGCACAGGCAGACAGTGATTCAGAGGATGAGACCACTCAGGAGCCAGAGCAGCAGCCGAAGAAACCTCAGATACTGGCAGGGGCACAGCCCAAGGAGGAGACAAAACCTCGTAGAGAGGTGAAGGGGGAAACCATAGCCACCCTTTCAGAAGTACCCAGGTACAACACTCTCAGGCTCAAGGGCCTTGTACAAGGGCAGCGCATGACAACCTTAGTTGATGGTGGGGCCTGTTGACCGCCTATTCAGCTAGGGGGTCAACTCATGTGCCATGATGATATACATCACCTGATGAAGATATGATGAAGACAGTATTGGTTCTACTTGGGCATTTGATGCTCCAGCACTAAATTTTTGTAAACGAAATTTCCGCACCCCTGCGTGGGTTGATAATGTAATAAGTCTGCATGGATCATAGTTA